>JANTPZ010065871.1:1749-22193 GCA_025593235.1 Vachellia pachyceras | reverse complement strand
TCAATATACAGATACAACCTCTCCCAGTAGCTAAACTAAAAGTTTGCTTTCTCTTTATTTTTTGTCTTCTGCACATAAACACAAACTCATCTGATAGATAAAGCCGTTTTTATAGCAATCCAAACATCAATCATATCCTGTGATTTTGCTTTGGTTGATTAATCAGTTAGCCACCTTTTTTTGACCAGTGGAACAATAATCAAGAGGACAATTAAATTCCATGAATCTATCAAGATGCGTATAAAAATCGTGTGTGTTATTATTATTATTATTATTATTATTATTATTATGGGGAATGGGATATATGCCCTTTAATTACTTGCCACTCACTCATTCTATAGGGTGGCTATGTGTGTATATCCTATAGTTTAATTGATTAAAAAACTCTTAAACATTTGGGTTTAAGTATTAATTATACTTTTGTGATTGAGAGTGAGTGTGGTGTCATTTGAATGCTACAATTCTCCAATGATTGCCTCTCCCTTTTCTTTTCTTTTTCTTTTTCTGGTGTTTTTGGGTTGAATCTTAGAGGACCCGCTTCGTTAGATTTAGAGCTGAAGCTTTTTTCCAGTTTCTCAATCATAAAGTACCATTGAGTGATACTAATCATCCTTCCACCTCTTCCCTGATAATTTGTTTATTATATTCCTCGTTTCATGATTCCATATATATATATATATAAATTATCTGACAATTGTTGATTGGTAAGATGGGGTTGGACACATCTCCACCAGCAGATGAGGGAAAAGAAAAGGTTAGAGTTTTTAAATTAAGAACCCAACAGGAGCCTAACAAGCGCATTAAATAATTAAAAATTCAGAACTATTTCTTCTCTCTTTCGAAGATATCAATCTAATCCATGTCATATGTGGTAGTGTAAAGTGGGAGAGCCTAGATAGTGCCCCAACGGGAATCACGCCATTTTTATGGTTAGTGATCATAGCAGATGAAGTTGAAAGCTTAATTTGTGGGGAAAAAAGAAAAAAGAAATAGAGTCCGTCATTGTTGGCAACCTGCGATGCCTGAAGTTGACATGATTTACAAATGGAGATCCAGAGCAGCGCACAGTACAGTTCTGCGAAGCCTTGTCAGAAACCAGAAAACTAGCAACGTTCCGTAGAGTTGAGTACTTCTGTTCATTATCTGTAAACTAGGCTCTTCCTAGTTTCAACGGCAGCACATCAGAAGGAATAAATTTATGTTTGGGGTCAATTTTCTGACTAGACATTTTACAAAATTTTCAGCCTAATAAGCTTTTAAGAACATTGATAGGCTGCAACTGCATGTGTAACGACGTCAAGTTTTGTTTGTTAATACAATTTTTAATGCTTTAAATTAACATAAAATTTGATTTTGATCTATCAAATCTTAAACAAAAAGTTTTAATCTCTATAGTTTTATAAAAACTTCAATCCTAAATAGCATTAATTATTGTCATTGAATGTAAGGATGAAAATCAAAATGTTTAAAAAGTATAAGGATCAAAAACTCTTTTGTTAATCTTTATGCTTTTGATTTATTTTAGCCTCAGTTTTTATACCTTAAACGGATTTTGATTTTGGCACCCACACTTAATTATTTAAATATTGAAATTCTTATGAAGAGGTTAAAACAATAATTTTTAAAATTTGATAGATAAAATCAAAATTCATATAAATTTAAAGAAAAAAAAAAGTCTTAACCATTTTTTTAATATAGCGAGCGCATGTGTTACGAGAATCATTGGTTGTTGACAGCATTGAAAATCCAACTCTTAGCTCTTCTCTCATACTGTTCTGTCTTTTAAAAGATTCCAATTGTTTTGTTGCTCCGTGGACCCGAGGAGTTAAAAGTTGAAATGATTCTTATATTTATTACAAAACAAAAACCCCTCTGGTCCTTAATAATGTAATAATAGAAATCTTATATTGTTTTTTTAGTATAAGTCACATTTCTAATATTTATTAATCTGTTCATAATTTACCTCTATTGATGTTCTTTTAACAAAAATGAGTAAGAGAAAAATGGAGGGAATTAATGAAGATGATTAAGGTGTTTTAAAAAGTATATCACATTAGCCAGTTTAACAAACTTTTTTAATATAATCAGATTAGATAGATAAACTTTATAGTAATGTGGGCCTATATAGGTGTGCATATGTGACCTCGTAGAGTTTAGCTTTGGAATGTTTCATTCAAGGGGCAAAAAAAAAAAAAACCAAAGGATTGGACTGATTCGTAAGGGGTTGACCTGATCAACTCGATTAAATCGGTGGGTTAATTGTTTTTTTAAAAAACTTGAAATTTAGAAACACAGCAAAAATAAAACTAAAGTAGGAAGATATGATTTATTATTTTTTTAAAAAATATATTAATAAAACTAGTAATTAATTCTCTATTTTCTATTTAAAAAATTTACTCATGAGGAAATAAGATAATATTAACTCATTTTATCCCAATTGTTTTTATCACTGATATTTAATTGAACTCTAGAAATTTAAAGTATAAGTAAAATAGAATAATATTATAGATTTCACCTTTTAATTTTTATAAAATAAAATATAATCTACTGAATTTTGTTATTTTAATATAGCTGGTATGACTTCAAAATGACTCTGATCTAATTCATTTACCCTTGAACAACTGTTTTACTCAGTTTAATGTCCAGTTTAATTTTTTTGAATATTGGTTTCATTAGGGCCATTAGATGTGTATTATTCAGAAACTGCCAAGAGTTACAGAACTTCACATGATATTCAGAAACTGCCTATTTATTAATAAAGTTCCTCCTAATTATTTTAGTTTCCTTTCTACACACTACCCAGATCCACCTAATTATTTTTATTAATAAAGAGTATAATAGTACAAAATACATTCACGCTTCAGTAAAATTCTAAAGCTCAAGCAATTTGGAAAATCACAAAAGTTCTGAAAGCAACAATTATTTCGAACCCGACGTAAATATGCTTCTATGTGTGTTTAAATTAATTGAAATAGGCGAAAGTAACAATTATTTTAAAACTGAGAGACGATCATCGTATCTTGATTACGATTTGTTTATTCAGTAGTCTCTGCGTTGTAGAAACCTTGTACAGCAGCCTGCTTAGTGCTTACTTGTCTTCAATTGCCATTGTCAATGCTTTTAATCTGAGCAGTGAATATTGAGATCTTGAGGCCATCCAAACTCCTCCAAGAAAGCAAGCACCACTCCGTTCGACCACCCAAAACCAGTCTGCGTTTCAATCAATCCCAATCAAACATTTTGACTAAAATGGATGTTGAAGTTGTTATTATGAATATTCCTTCTGCCAAGTATGGAACGTTCGACCTATTTCTCTTAGAGGATTTCAGTCCTAACTCCTAAATTTCTTTTAGCTATCTAGTCTCTGCTAATTTTTACAAGGCCTTTTATTCCCCAAAAAGAAATTTTCAGGTTGTTTGGTAAGTCTTTTACATACCTGAGGTACATATTCACCACCACCTCCAAACTCTCCACAGTGCTCCACATCATATTTTTCATGCATCACCCCTGATTTGTTGTAGGCAATGTAGTTGGTTGTGATCCATCTCCTTGCAATTTCTTCTGCTAATGAAGCTGCTTCTTTCAACCCAGATTTCACCAGACCTTCTACTATCATATGTTGAAGTGGGGCCCAGCCATTTGGGAAGTCCCTGCAGATACGCAAAGCCCAAGGAATCATACATTATTACATGAACCTTTATTTCTAATGCTGTCCTAAGTTCTAGCATACCATTGTTGTCCAGAATTCTTCAAAGAGGTTGCAATTCCAGCAGCACGAACCAGCCCGCTGGTTTTGAGGCTTTCAACAACGCTACTCGCAACCGAAGAGTCTTCAGAAATATGAAACATCGCAAAGCAGCAACTTAAGCACAGTGTCTTGCAGTTTTATGTTTTCAACGGCCAGCTAAAATAACCATCTAAGGCCTAAACTTAAGTCTCCATTAATTTGCTGTTCCTCCAAACATATCTTATTACTAATCTTTCTCTCTTCAATATTTTTTTTTTCAGAGTCAGAAGTATTTGGAGCCAACTGATAGTCTAACTCCAATCAGAAGATGAGATGAAAAATTATAATTTAGTTTATCATAGCCCATAGGAACCAGTGGGACCATAAAAACCAGATCAGCCATGCTCATAGCTCTCTAAATCCTACAAGCTTTCTTTTGACTTGTCCTAGCAAGTGATAACAATTTTAAAACCAAATTGTCACAGTCAAAAGCGAAGAAAATGCAAGAAAACAAGAACCATCAATTTTAACTCGTTCATATTTACCGAGATTAAATTGATATCAATGGCCTAAATATCCAGTCCCGGAATCAAATTTACCTGAGTAAATCCACAAAGGAACAAAATTGGAAGCATATATATTTTGATTCTGCTGGTGAGCATCCCAGACTTGAGCTTCCTACAGGGATATAAATAAGGAAGAGTCAGCAAACAGGATTGTCTCCAAAAGGATGAGTCAGCAGAGTTGCACTAAGGTAGACAAGTCCCATAACAACGAACGAATGTGTATATGCAGCACAGCAGCATTAGATAGAATCAAACCTGACAAGTACTACCAGTAAGCCTGTAATCAAGCCATTGTTTCATGTTTATGTTCCAAAAAACTGAGTTGAAAGCCTTCTTTCTATCATCAGCTAGTTGCAGGAAGTGCTGAGAAGTACTATTATCTCCAATAACTTTCGCAAAAAATGCAATATTAAGTTCCATCTGAACAAACATGCATCACAGCACAAATCAGGTCCAAGATCAAAGTTTTCGTTTAACTTAGTCATTGGTCTAAAACATACCCCAAGTATATAAGCATTTAGATCAACAGGTATTACAGCTGTTGTAGCCAATGTGGTAAAATCTGATGGATCTCTGCATCAAAACAGCATCATAGTCACATGATTGTCTGTATCATTTATCACCAGTGAAGAAGGTAAAATTTTTGCAACTAGCACTATGAGTTGCCATCACTACATCTCAGAATCTAAGCATGCATCAAGATGAGTTTTCGCAAAAGATGTACTCAGAAATACAAGTTACCTCATCCATCTTGTACTAAAATCCCATCCTGATTCAGCAGCTGAAGCCACCTCACGGTAAAAGAGCTGTTTTTCTGAAACATTCAAAAGCTTGGAAGCAGATGCCTTGTCCTGCACCAAGAAATTCCCAAGAGTTTCAGCACCAATTCCATTTCATTGATAAGCCAGTTCAAAACAAAGTGACACATGTCACATACGATTATTGAAGACTCTGGCCTAGGTTTATTCCACATTGCATAATAACGATTTAAGGTGTGAGCACTACCTTGAGCATCCACAATGGTCACCCTATGTATCTCTGCAAGAAAATTAGAAAGCAAAAACCATGGATTTTGGACCAAAAAGTGAAAAAAAAAAAAAATTATATCACAAACCAAAATCCAATTGATAGATAATAAACTATCAAGTCCAGCAGCTGAAGTAGCAGTTGTGCTTTGACACCTGAATTCCAAAATTCATATTCTTTCCTCAGCGCAGGAAGCGATCTTTTGACCAATTCTATATCACCAGTGCTATTGTAAATCTCATAGATCATAGAACTTAAAAGCGGAGGCTGGCTGCAAAAATCATAATGAGGCTTGTAGTTGCAAGAATTATAAGAAAAAGAATACATTTCAATACGTACAAATCTGAAAATAACACTAAGTAAAATGAATTCAGGGTAAAAATCATTCCCCAACCTAACCACCAAATAACACTAAATAATAAACCAGTAAAGCAATCATCGTTATTATTATTTTTTTTTTTGCTTCACTAAACTTTTAGCATCTAATTCAATAAAAGGTAGAACAACCCCATTTAATAATTAGCATGCAAATACGTGTTCAGCATCCACAACATCCAAAAATGAACACCAAGTTTGGATTTTAACCACTCACAACATATAATGATTTAGAAAGTATATATGAAAATTTTAACAATTAAATAGAAATTAGAAATCCTCCGACATTATTTTACAAATTATCATCAAACAACGGAGAAGCAAGAAGAGAAAATGGGATAACGATACCTTCTGTTGGTGTAGTAGGCTCTTGCACCATTAAGCACAAATCCATATTCCTCTATAAAAGAAATAAGATTAGTCACAATTGACGTGGCTGTCTTGTACATTTTACTCACCAGTAAGCCCCTGCATCTCAAAGATAAGCAATAGCCCTTGAGACAATTTCAACCCAAATGTGTACAAGATAAGAAAGTGATGAAAAAAATGAATACCTTTTAATTTAAAAAGAAACTAGCCAAATTTATAAGGTTGCGTTTGGTATGATACGGAGATTTTTCCATGTTTCTCAGTAAGTCTTAGAAAAATTTAAGTAACTATCTTCGTCTAACATTTGGTTCGATCTCACTTTTTCTAAATATTTCCTAGGTTTTTAATTCCTGGGGATTGAATTGGTAGGGCAAATCTTTGCATAAGAAAAATTATGATGATGAGGAAACCTGATCACCCAATAGGAATCCCAGTAGTAAACTTCACGAAAGCGTGAACCAGGAATGACGAAAGAAGAAGGAAGAGGAAGAAGGGTATGCAAATGGGGATGGCTTTTGACCCCATTTGATACTCTGCGACTCAAGTTTTTCCAAAGGGAATGGACCTTGAATGCCCATGCCCTCACCTCTGGATGCTCAACTTTGGGCAAGAATCCCTCTGGTTCTTCCACGTAATCCTCCGGTTCGCAGTACACAACATCATCCCCTGCGCCATCAAAGTATCTTTCTATAAAACCATGCAGCTCATCAGCTGGTACAGAGCCATTAGCAGATCTAGCAAGCTTATCAAATGCCTCCTCCGTCTCAGACAAGTTGAACTTCAATGGCAAGTCCACATATGTTTTTGGATCGAACTTAGATTTGCCTAAAGTGGCTAAAGCGGTTTCCTGCACACGTTCGAGGAAGGAGACAAGTGGGTTGGAGGGCTTAACGACGTCTGGATCCAAAGAAAAAGCGAGTGAAGATTCTGCGACATCCACAATGATTGTTAGTAAGCATAGTAGATGAAGTTGAAAATTTTGCCTGCCGAAAAAGAATAGAAAATCTGCCATCGTTTGTGGGTAACCTGCGATGCGAGCAGCAGACATTTTTAACCACTGAAGAATCAGAGAAGGGTATCAACTATGCGAAGCCGGCAGTTGGCTTCTTCCTTGAAAACTATCAATCAACGCTCTGTCGCTCTCTTCAACTCAACGCCGTGTCGTGTCCTAACCGGCTGCACCCTTCCACTTGTCTGGTGTTCATTCGTCGCCGCTCTTTATTTCCTAATGAAAAAGACCAATGGCTCATGGCAATTTCAAATAAAAGTAGATTGTTATGAATATGACTATCTGATGTTTGGCCCTACTTGCGATTGTGACTGAAAAGCACAGGCATGTTGCTTTGACAAAATTTATTTGAAGTAACTATATTATAAATAAAAAAGGAGTTTCAATTGTGGATTCAATTGTGCACTTTGAATATTAGAAAAATGATGCAATTTATAAAGTTTGACAGTAATATTTCTAATCATTGAAGTTCATGGATTGATTAGCGGTGAAAATAACCTTTTTAAAATGTTTTTTTATCTATAATTATAAAAGTTTTGTTTCGATCTATAGGAACGCGAAACATAAAATAGTGCCAAACAACATTTGGCAGCTTCGCAGATGTGATCCTCCTTTTATTTAACTCTTGTTGCATATGCGTGAAGAGCCATCTGCTGAAATCGCTATGAGCCATAATAGCAGAGCAAATAACAGAGAGTTGTTACTAATGACAGAGAAGGAAGGAGATCGCATAGAAGGATTTTAAAATTGGAGAAAAAGATTGAAATCCTCTTGGTTATCTTAAAAAGTTATCAACAAAATCTATGAATAAGCTGAAAGTATAAATTTTATGTACGATCGTAAGCGTTAGGGGTAAGCAGCCAATCACTGGATTAACATGTTCCGGCAACAGCAGTCCAGATCTCCAAAGAGATGATTGATAATTTCATTGAAAAATTAAGGGGTATTTCAGTCTCTTCCTCCAATTTTAAAATAAGGGAATCTGATCCGTTCTCCATTACTAGTGGATTTTCTTTTACCTCCTATCATTCGGTGTACCTGTTTGGGAGGGCGTTTGGGCTTCCCAAACGTATGTTCAACAGTATTTTTTTATAAATTGAGATAATCTCATTCGTATATTCACCTCGTAAATTATAAAGGTACTTCTCCAACGCTTTCACATACAGGTCCAAGGTTTTTTCTGTTATTTTTCGTTAATCACTCTTCTCACGTGGCCACTAAATAAAGGGAGAATCTCATTCTGCACCCCGTAAAGAAATGTTAGGGAAGGTTCCATGTTATCAATTGAAAATTTGAGATTGAATTTATATACAATTACTGAAATGCCCTTCATTCTGTGGAATTATTTTTAGGGAAAATTACCCAGAGGTTTCAAGTAAGGAAATGTGTTACAAAATGATCCCAAAAGGTTGTTAATGACAAGTCGAGAAGTACAATTTATAAGTGAAGTAGCTACCATTTACAACCTCTTGGGACTATTTTGTAACACATTCCCTTATTTGGGACCTCTGGATAATTGTCCCTTATTTTTATTGACAAAAAGAATAATTAAGAGGCATAATTTAATTTCGATTGAGGACATTGCGTCTCCAATAGTCTAATGACATTTCAAAATTTGATTGGGCCCTTCATTCCATCAACTCTTTTTTTTTTTTTTGCTACAATTCCATCAACTCTTTTGAGTCCCTCGAATGGGATTGTCACTTTTGTTTTTGTTTTTTGTTTTTTGCTTTTAAGAAGAAGAAGAAGAAGAAAGAAGAAGATTCTCCCTTAAATAAATGTTGGTGAAATTTGGTGTATTTAACGCAGCTTGTACTGTATGATTTCATTTGTTTGAGTTTTTTTTGCCAAAAATTTGTGTGTTTTTTGAAATGTTTATTTTCTAAGCAATTGTAATTTGTCAAACTTTCCAAGTGAAAATCACACAGACCAACATTTAGGCTATGATTGGTTTGATGGAGGGGGAAGGGAGGGGATGGATAGGAGGGAAGGGTAAGAGATGGAAGGGTATAATGTTACCTTATTTGGTTTGATTAGAGGGGAAGGAAGAGGAAGTATTTTTAATGATATTTTGTTTGATTCAGGAGGGGAAGGGAGGGAAATTAATAAACAATTTACCATGTTACCCTTGTATATTGATTTATATTTATTTACGTATACAATTTATTTAAATTAGCTTTCATTCATGAAAATTAATCCCTCATTCTATTTAATTAATTAAAACAATTAATATCATTTCTCTCTCCCGTTCATGCTGTTGCATGAGTTGGCAGTTTGGGTAAGAGAATCGAAGGCAGTGCGAAGATGAGAAAGAGCTCGGAAGGAGAGGAGGGTATGGGTGGAATAACAAAATTATGGCAAGTGTATTTTGATCCAACATTTTCAGCTCCCTCTAAATCCCCCCAAATTGGAGGGAACAAAAAGAGAGGGAGGGAAGGGGAGAGAGCAGATCATTTTTCATCCCCTCCCCTCCAAAAAGCTCAAACCAAACAAGGGGAGGGTCTCCTTAAACTCTCATTTCCTTCCCCTTCCCTCCAACCAAACATACCCTTATGCAATGTAGAAGCAAACGGACTAAGTTATACATATGCAACGCATATGTTATCGTTAGCATTCTTTCCTTCTTTTCTTTTTTGTGTTAGTTATTAGTAGCATTCTAATATAATTGGATTACTCAACGTAATAATACTAGTTTTAATATTTAACATGAAAGTTAGTTGTTTTTTTTAAAAGAAATTAAATAAACTACTTCAAAATATTTATATTTACCATTTTCTCTACACTAACTTGCATAATTTATAAACCGATGTATAATCTAATTAAATACTTAAATGAGTATTTTCAAATAATTTATCTAACTTCTTTAACCATACGAAAAATTCAACGGGCTTTTATAATGAAGACCGGGATATCAACATTTTGAAGTAAGGTCTCATATCCCTACGAAAGTCATCATTGTATTCTAGAGAAGTTCAAGCAAGAAAATAGTAGACCCCTGTTCTGTCATACTTGGTAACCCAAGCAGAAAATAGTAAACTAATATATTTGGTATGTTCAAAGGAGGGAAAAAATACAAGATTGATCAATGAATAAGGGAGTTGGAGGATACTCCTCAACTTTGAGGGCTTCTTCAAGGTGATTGATAGAAGCGATAGAATGTGATTCTCATTAACTAACAACGTCCATTTTGGTTTCATGTTAGTTTTTAGCAAACTAACATGAGTGCGACTTTGTCTTATAAAAATCACCATTTTTCAATAGAAATCAAGAATGCGCATGACCATAGCAGTTGATTTATCTTGTAAAATTGCAAACCAATGAGGCCTAGCAAGGTTGACATTTAGCTAGGTTCCTTAACATCTAATCATGGTTCATCTTTGTCTCATGGATAGCGTTTAAGACCCTTCAGACAGTCTATGGTGTAAGAGAATCTATCACTGTTATTGGCAATAGACACCCTGAGCTTACAGGAAAAAAAACTTTGTAAAACTGCAAGTTGTCGTCAGAGCCAAGGGTGTGTGCAATTATTCCATGTCTATGTGAGACGTGTCTCGGTGCTTGGGCAATTTGCAAACATTGACGCCCCCACAGGTTGGACTTGGATCTCACGCTTTGCTGCAGAATTTGCGAACCCTTTTCTCCTTGCACTATGAGATTGTTTTTATTGTGTTTTTGGACCTAACCCCTTCCAATATTATGAAAAAGGGGGAAAAGGTAACTGGTCATTTCATTAAAGAATCCTTTTTACTCTTTTTGACAATATTTTGAGAACTTCTCAATAATACATTCCTCAAAATACCATTGATACCAATCACCTAACTAATTAATTACATATATAACCTAACAATCCCCATAAATTAATATAAGAAGATTACAGCACCCTAGACTCAAATTAAAAAAAAAAAGATAACTTTCATAGGAAAAACAGAGCACAAAGCCGCAACGAGCAAAATAGGTTTCCCTTGACAGGAGGACAAGTTATACTATCAAGATAGCTATCATGTTTTGAGTACTTCGTAGGATCTGCACTCTGTTTTACTCATAGTAAAACGACCCCCGAACACACTCGAACAAGCTACAAAGATATGTTCTAACCCTGTCACCAGGTACACATGCATATGCGTGCGTGTGTGTGTGTGTCCTGAATACGGAATGTTTTGGAAGTTAGGCATCAAATAAAAGGCGCGTGTCCGAAATGGGGATAATATATTTAAATGAAAAAAGGAAAAGAATAAGAGAAGTTGAAGAAACGAAGGAAGGCTAGAAATGGGTTGGCTTGAAAGACTGTAATCGTAGCAGAGGCACTAATGAGTTTGTATCAAGTGATTCGGGCAAGTGCCGAAGCGGTTTAGTTGTCTTTTAAGGCAGTAAATAAAGAGGCAGAGCAGAGAAAACAGCAGTCCTGGGATTCCGGACGCAGGAGTAGGGACCAGGGAAGCCCAAGACAGCGACTGAAAGCAGAAATTCAGCTTCCATGTTGACCGAAAAAAGCTAACCCCAATTAATATTCTCATTCACTCTCACTGTTTTGCTGATTTCAAAGCAAACTCAAACTTAACTCCAGTAACTCCTAACTCCCTCACTCTGCCAGGAAACCCCTTATAATCTCTGCGAAAGATTCCTCGGTGAGTATGAAGTTATCCAGCAAGTAAGACTAAACTAGATCATGGAAATTCCCACGTCTTCAAGAAAGAAAGCCAAAGATGTTCAGGAGCCCAAGGGTAGGGTTTTGAAGGAGAAGAGAGCAAAGCTTTATATTATCCGACGCTGCATAGTCATGCTTCTCTGTTGGAAGGACAATGGAGATTAAGCAAACCGGTAAAACGCCCACTTACGTTTCTACTGTTCATCTGGTGTTATTTTCAAGGGTCTAGTAGTTAGTTATATAGCAGTGAAACAGTCCTTTCTAAAAAACTAGGAGAAGCCCTAATTGATGAATATGAAACGAAGAATTTACACCTAGCAAGTGCATAATGGCATCTTTTATCTCCTCTAATTCTTTTTGTTTCAGTAAGTGGCGGCTTCCCGCCTAACAAAGCAAACTACACATCCAGAGGTGCAACATCGAGTGATTCACACACTTAGACACATGTAATAGGTTATGCAAGGAAAGAGGCCAAGAATGAATCCTAAGATGCAAAGGGGATAAAGAACTCAGCTCCTAATAAAATCATATTCCATGTTCTAAATACGCAACTTCTTAGAGTAATACCTCCTCTTATCAGAGACATTCATTTCCCAAATTCAGCAACTCCATAACCAGAGTAAAGTTTACTGTTCCTGACTACCTTTACTAGGATAATAACATAATAAAAGTCAACTTTTCGAAGAATTAACTATTAATCCAGAGCATATTCTGCAACTTTAGGCTATTTTGGGAACTGAGTTTTTTTCCACTTCTATTTGAGCCTCCACCTGTTTCATATGCATATCCTTATTCCATGTTTTTGTACCTTTCTTATTCCCATGTTTCGCACTAGCACAGTTATATAAAAAAAGTACTTGACCTGACATCCTCAGCCTCTAACTAAACACCATTTTTACCAGGTTCTCACTTTTCATTACTTTATTACTAGCAGAGTGAAGCTAAATAATCATAAGATAGATATGTTCATATCATAAAAGGATATTCAATCATATCAGAGTCAAATGATTTGCCCAATAATTCGTAGTTAGTTTACTTTCCCACCACACTTTTGAAGCAACTCCAGCCCAACTTCTCTCAACACTAGTTCTACTAAAACTCTAGTAGGAGACAGATAAGAGGGCAAAATAGCTTTACATATTTATCGTTAATCAATTCGAACCAGACTGGTGTTCGTCATCTCAAGTCCAATTCAAATAAACCAATCACCTCATAACATAACATAGGTCCACGTCCATATTAGAAGATAGAATAAATAGCAATGCAACTACAGGATGAAGCAAATGAGCCAAGTCATTAGCAATGTAATTGCATCGTACCTAATGTTCACTGGCGCCTAAGGCGCGTAAAGTTCTAGAATCGGATTCATGATACACAGACCCCAAAAAAATAGGGGAAAACAAATTAAGGATATAGAAGTTCCTTGCGCTCGCTTACGACATTTGGTTCCAACCCAACGGTGGATCCGGAGGTGAAGGTTCAGAAACATAAATAAATAAATAAGAGGTCACCGTGTATTTAGCAATAATGAAGAACGAAGCGAATGTTAGTCAGTAATGCAAAAGCTGCAACAATAATGAAATCAAGAATTGTTCGTTAAATATATAAGAAAATGATGCGCAGCAGCAATGCGACGAAATCAGGCATATCGACGTCACAATCACATGAAACACGGTATTGGATATATTTATGTATTATAAGTAAGTATAATTCATACTCCAGCAGAAAATGAGCTTAAGAATAAATGGACCCCTTACTTCTACATAAAAGGGAAAGTCCTATACAGGAAGCAGGAGGATGTATCAAACGGGAAGGTCGGAAACGTCCTTGACCTGAGGGTCGGTAGCTTTGGCGACGATGCCGGAATCTTGGACCTTAACAACATCATCATCATCATCACAGTCGGCATCATTGGTGGCGACGTTGACGCAGGAGAAGCGTTCCAAGGAGGAGAAGAAAGCCGACGAAAGAGTGGAGCCCAACCAGAGGGCCATCTGATCGATCTTCTCCCTCGACATGATGTTGTTGTTGGAATTCTCCATCCTTCGCCGCGGAATCAGATCGAAATTGATCCAATCTGCTTCAAAGCAGGCTTTCTCGAGTTGCCCAAAAACGAAGCAAGATTTCGTGTCACCAGTAAATTACTCCCCTGCCACCGCCTGTTCGCCCGCAGTTTCTAATAATTAATTATAACATGGATTCTACAATATTATTATACTGTTCAATTGATTTAAAAGATGATAAATATAACTTGGATTTCCTCGAAAACGGTCAACTTACGTGAGGTAGTATTTCTTTTTCTTTTTGTTTTTTTCCTGACCAACTGCCCATCGATTCTTAGTGTGTTTGGGAAATCTACTCGTAGAAAGGAATGTACGGATTTTTAGATAGGAATTTATGGATTTTAAGATGTTTTTTATAAATTTCGATATGGTTTTTACATATTTTAAGATGATTTTATCTCAACTTACGTGCACCGTTGGGGGAATAAAGTTCCCATACAAGCACTTAGATGGCTTGTTACCTTTCAATCCTCACGTAAGCGCGTAGCAATTAAGGGTTTCTTTGGATCTCATTTTCAAAATAGACCTAGGCTTTGAAGAATAGAAAATAACTTTTACAGATTCCGGGATAAAACCTAGATTTTGAAAAATGATTTATATTTAGGAAGTTATTAACTTTTATGAATTCCGAGACAAAAAGTAGGTAGGAAAGAGGAAAAAATGAAAAGTAGAAAAGATGAAAGAGAAGAAAGAAAAGTAGGAAAAAGGAAAGAGAAATAAGGAAAAAAGTAAAAAAGAGGAAATAGTGGGAAAGAGAAAACCTAGGTTTCAAATCGAGATTTTGTAACCAAAATAACTTTTCAGAAAAAATTTTGTATTTAGACAAAACCTAGATTTTGGATCAAAACATAAATTTTAAAACTAAACCTAGATTTTCATGCAGATATAAAACCCACAAATTATTAGTTTACCATACAACCATGTCCTTGAATGCAAGTTTATACCTCCATGGTGGCATGAATTTATATATTTTAGTTATTTAAATCAAATTTTATATTTAAGAAATGAACTTTATTTTTTCAAACCATTTCTCTCAACTCATTAACCATCACATGCCGAAAACCGTATAGAATATGGCAGGGATTTATATTCTTCAAAGGCTATCGAAAAATGAATTGAAATCTATGAAAGAATTAAATTTGAACACTCCATAAACAAAATTTGGAAACTTTCATGATATAAAGAGAATTTCCTCAGA
This sequence comes from Vachellia pachyceras, assembly GCA_025593235.1. NCBI lineage: Eukaryota > Viridiplantae > Streptophyta > Magnoliopsida > Fabales > Fabaceae > Vachellia > Vachellia pachyceras. The sequence goes on along the minus strand of JANTPZ010065871.1, from coordinate 7,215 downwards.
GCTACTGCTTGTTACTAGTCAAAGGGAGATTGCACTAAATCCCAATTAAGAAAAATAATATCTTATAAATTATTTATTAATGAACTCCGTTCACTTATGAATGGTATCATCTTCATTTATCATTAACAAATTATTAAAATTATCAGATATTGTTTTCCTTAGGATTTGAATGCAATTCCCTGAATAACGATGGAAAAAGGATCTACTGGTTACCACCAAGGAAAATCTTGTCGGAGAATATCTGGCAAAGATATCAAACAGTAATATTCTTTATTTGTAGCATCAGCCAACATCCGCCATTCCAACAGTAAACTTTAAGTTTAAACTAATACCAATTACAGTATTATCATCGTAATATTACAAAAACATTTCTTTTTGCCTTTTTTTTGGGAATATATACCAGCTCTCGAACTTGTCCTTGCAGTTAGTTACAACGCACGGCTGTAAACCACAAAAGTACGAGGTAGCTAGCATTAACAAATCATTTCTTGCTGGAGAAACTCAACCTATGGCAGAGCATTATCACAAATGAATAAATCATGACAAAAATATATAAAATGGGAAACTCAATGTGTCGTAATATTACCATTTCCCATCTACGACTGTGAGAGATCACACCAGAAATATTTGTCGTGAATGGCTTCTCACCACAAAAATTGTTTACTAACTTCCCTACGATGACTGGAGTATCTTCTTATAGTCTTGGAAGGTGCCGTGGAATGGGCTCACTCTTCCTTGGGATACAACCCATAGCTCCTCCACGCTTCCGGATATTAAGTGCTCATCGTGACTCACCTACACATCGATTTGTGCAAAAAAATTGTCAATGGTAGTCTAAATGATAATGAATCATCGTTTGCAATTAACAGAATTGCAGGAGAACTGACGAACATATACATACCATTAGAATGCCTCCTTGGAACATTACAAGACCTTGAATTAGCGCCTCAACAGCATCCAAGTCCTACATAACAACACATTTCGGTCAATCTTTTGGGTTGTACAAGTAATGTTAACTTAATCCGGGAGTCACAATCTGGATTTCATTACAGTTTCTTTCCAAGAATCAATATCTTAAAGTATATTTATCTTGCTATCTGAAGAGGTGCCACATCACCACACCGTCACAATCAAGTACTTTAAAGATTGAAAAAAAAAACATTTACAATACTTGTTAACAGTATCATGACTATATGGTTTCATGTCAGATAGTGCTTGGGAGTTTATTTGGTTCAGCTATGAATTTTGCATATAAATAGATGTAGGGCGTTGTAATAATGACTTTTGATGCATTTGTCTTTGTACCGGAATTTTTCCAACGGTTTATCGGAGAATTGATTTTCTTTTTTTCCAGATTTTCGCATTAACTACTATTCCAATAAAATTCTCCTTATTCCATCTCTTAAATTCAGACCCCATCATATATGAATAAATAATACTGCTAACAGGGAAAAAGGTGAAAACGCACTCTAGAATCAATACATTTCGCCCACAACAAAACTTACGATGCATTGCATTTTTTCTTGGCTGAAGAAGTGACCTACCAAGCATCAAACAAACAAGGATTGGGGAGGCTGTAACATACCAGGTGATTGGAAGGTTCATCAAGCAATATTATGTGTGGTTTCTTGAAAGTTATCTTTGCAAATGCAACCCTGCTTTTTTGTCCCCCTATAAACATGAAGAAATATTGAAAAATCAGCAACAGAAACAGAATGACACCTCTGAATATCAATAATACCTTGCAACAATTAGTACAGCCGTCCTAACACTTCTTATCACAATTATCAAATACCAATAAAACATCTCAAAGGAGCAGTGAATTATGATACAATATAACACAACAGTACCTGAGAGCGTATACATGGGCTGAAGTGCCAGATTTCCAGTTACACCCAAAGAGCCCAAGTGAGATCGAAGCTTCTGTTCAGGAACACCCAGGAAAAAGTCCATATAAAAAAAATCATTGACATCCTCAACCTCAAGTGAGAAGCACAGGTACTAGGTAGCATAAAAACCACCATGTTATCAGCCCAATACCAACGTACATTTGATCTGAACCACTCAAAAAGGTAAAAAGTCTGCTAAACAACAATGTGCAACCAAAATATGCACCAGTGCATTTATTTAGGGGTAAATTGGGGGGGGGGGGGGGGATGATAGATTTTCCAATGCTGTAATGAAATTATTTCAACCATCCTTTTGCTCTTCCCATGCAACAAAGAGTGATTAAAAGAAAAGAGGCTGCGGCTGTAGCCAACTTCTACAATATAGATGCCCCAAGAAATACTCTTAGATAAAGATTTAATTACCCCAAACAGCAAGAACTTACAGGATAACAGCGCATCATATACAAAAGGGGATTTGATGATAAGTCCAGTCCATCAACGTGATGCTGACTGAAGACTGCTATACGAACCTGGAGGCAGGAGAAGTATGCAAATGCCACTAAATCAAGGTAAGAAAAGGCAACTTAAAAGAGCAAGAAGAGACTCTCCATATCCTGAAAAATGTCTAGCAACTCTTTATACTAGAAAAGGAGAACTATCGTTGAGAGGAAAGAACAGTGCAATAACAGGCAAGTGTCCTCCCCAACTAAAAAAGAGAGAAGGAAGAAAAGTCGGGCAAAAAAAAAACAGAGAAGGAAGAAAAGACAAAATCACTAGATTATCCATTTTCCTCGAATTTACCTTCTTAGATTAGATCATGTATGTACACAACTTACGCCAGATTGGTACAAACCAAAATAAAAGTGAAATCAACAATGTGTAATGGAAGTATTATATTTTTTTGGACATGACATGAAGTGTTATTTAGTACTAGAAAGAATATGTGCTTAAATTTGCCCATGTGATCTATACCTTGGCAGAACGGAAAACTGTCCCAGAAATGGGTTGTAGTTCCCCTGCAATTAACTTAAGTATGGTAGATTTGCCAATACCATTGGGTCCAACCACTGCATTAGCAAACAGAGAACAGGCTATAATATTGAAAAATGAAATGATAAGGTTGCCATATACTACATAGAAAAATTCTATACTACAAATCTACTTAATACCAGTTCGCCCAAAAGTGCAATATAAGATATGAAGTCATGTTAAGATAAACATGAATACTAGCAAGTGCTAATATGAATAGCATATAATATCTCAAATGAATGGTATTCCAAATTTCATGGTGTTAAAGCTTTCCCAGGATAAGTTATCTTACTTGCAATACGGCTGTCAAGATCAATCCCAAAATTCAAATTCTTAAATAGAATTGGGCCCCCAGGGTAACCAAATGACGCATCACTGCAATTGCATCGAAAAAATGAAAAATAAGCTTCCATTGTGACTTAATATGGCAAAAAGCTTTGTCAAACATTACAATTGGATTGATGTCATCCATACACACAAGTTATACTCTTTTATGAAGTGAGAGAGGAGGGGAATAACATCCTACCTAAAACTTATTATTGGTGCACCAGGTCTATCATCTGGAGTTGGGAACTCAAACTTGTAGCTGTATCCCACCAGACAAAGAATATTTTAATAAAACTAAAAGAAAATAAGTAAACATTTTTTGCTCCCATGGGCAAGAAAAGAATGGTAGTTCATACTCAGGATCATTGATGATTTCATCCACACGACCCATCCGGTCCAAAGCCTGAGAAAGTTGTTAATAGAGAAAGCATTCAAGATGCTTGAATATGAATAATTGAATATTGTTTAATTAAACACTAAGAAGACACAAAACCATCAAGCAGGGGAAAATGAAGCATGAGAGAGACATCAGCTCATGATATTAGAGGATAGTTAAACAGACAATAACAAAATGTTACCTTGATTCTTGATTGAACAAGTGATGCCCTCTTGGCATTATAACGGAACTTGTCAATGAAAGACTGGTAGCAAAGCAAAATACCACATGTCAAATACAAACTAGAATAAAATGACAGGCATGCACCATAAATTCTACTGCATACGAAGATTAAGCAATCTTTAGGATCATAGAAAGAGAACCCAATGCAAGTCAGATTTTTCTATTCAATGAATAAACAACAATAAACAGAAGAAATCAGAAAGGCATATCATGCCATCACTGCAGATTTATGTATTCCAGCATTACTGCTGCCCAAAACAAATTTTAACCTCTCAATCACAAGCTGTCTAACAGATATAACAACTCAGTTTCACAAATTTTTAAGGATCAAAACTAAAAGGCAAAAGAGCATGCGCGCACACAGAAAAAGGAAAACCTGCATATGAGCTCTTGCGCGTTCATTTGCCTCAACAGCTTTTGCTGGTTTTTAAGCTGTTCCTCTCGAATCTTCTCAAAAGTATCATAGTTCCCTTTATAAGTAGTCAAATTCTTAGCGTGTAGGTGAATTATGTCAGTCACCACCTAAGATACAGTTGTGATCACAAGAGAAGCAAAACAATTGATCTAGTCAAGTCACGAGAAAATACATTGATCAACCAAGCAACAAATTATCAAAGCAAGACACAAGCATATTACCGTGTTCAAAAATTCTCTAGCATGAGAAACAACTATGAACGTTTTTGGCCACTTAACCAAGTAAGACTCCAGCCATAAGACAGCATGAAGATCAAGATGGTTCTGAAATAAAATTCAATTTTATTAAATTTTCTGAAGTTCAATTAATTATGGCATGAATCAACATAAATAGATGGCAAAGTTCACCGTCGGTTCATCAAGAAGCAACAAGTCAGGTTCTATAAATAGTGCACGAGCAAGAGCTATTCGCATCCGCCATCCTCCAGAGAAAGTTTTTGTTGCCCTCTTTTGCATCTCAGGAGAGAAGCTTAGGCCCTAAAAACAATTCTTTATCAGTGAGATAACAATTCAAGCAAAGCAAAACACAAAGAAACATAAATATTAATTTATGTCATTTCATTTTATGCATGTACATCTCCATAACCATGATATTTCATTCTCTATTTGAGAGTAACATCAATTATTTTGCTTCAGTAATTATGAAAACTAAGAGGAAGAGAAGAAAATCATGCGGAAAGATTAGCATTACAAATGGTAATAACAAGATCAAACACTGCCAGTTCTTCTAAATACATAATCCCAATCAATGGAGACACGACAGGTTTTATTGCATAGAAGAGAATATGATGCTTAAAATCATAGTCCACATCATACCAAATAACAGTGGATCATCCATTAATTAGTCTGGTATTGTGCACACGCAAAGTAACAAGCATACATTTAGTTTTATATATAATGAACAAAATTGATAAATAATTTAACATGTGGTCAATCTTGGTTCTTTAAAGTATGGCACATGACAGTTAAGGTAACGTCTCTTCCAGTCAACTGGAGAGATTGATCAGCCCTGTTAATTGCTTGAAATATCAAGGCCATTTCTTCTTATCTCTCTTTATTTTTCCTTTTTATTGAAGAATAACCTTATCCTACACCTTATAATATTTTTTTAGGTCAACATAGTAAAAA
>JANTPZ010065618.1:2205-42831 GCA_025593235.1 Vachellia pachyceras | reverse complement strand
TTCTTTCTCATTCTCAGGACTTGTATGTAATTTCTCCCATAATGACTATACCCTTGAGCCACTATTGCACCTTGACCTAATCATGCAAAAAAAAAAAAATACTAGTTAGCCTTAAACTGACTCACGGATGATTTAAACCTTATGCATCACAATTCACTATATTTCATTACCTATTTATTATAATGGTACTGCAATGGATAACCATTTTTGTCAAATTTCAAACTCATTAAAATAAAGTTGAATTATTTTCTCATATGCATCTAATATTTTGAATTATTATGTGGTGCATTTAGCATTCTATAATATTTTTCAGACGTGTCCATTATCTCTGTATTTTCAGTGCTTTATGCATCAGAAAAAATTACAAGGTAGTAAACATGCTTGTAAAAAATACTTTAGAGTGTTGGATTTATGAAAAAAATACTTTATGGATTACAAAGGGCATTAGATGGTCCGAAGGACATGGATATGTAACTAATCAGACATGTAAAAAAAATTAGAAATTGCTACATTACCAAGGGGAGCCCATAAAATCTTTAGCTGATACAAATTCATGGTGCATGTAATATTGGCAATCCAACTTTTCTAGTACAGATAAATGGAAATGACCAATAAAAAAAAAAGGATTCCTAGTTCAAGTAAAGTTAGTAATCCATCAAGAAAATAAAGCGTAATTATTTCTCAAGAAGTAAAACCCTTGAACTTAACACGTGCTCTCAAATAAAATTAACGTTCACCCCATTTGAATAACTTGTTAACTTTTAATAATCCTTCGATCTCAATGGTTTAATTGGAGAGTTGATCTTGAAACCAAATATAAAGCATATTCATAGTTTTTATCAATTCTCTGTCAAATTACCCCTATTGATGTTCTCTCCACAATAATCAAGAGTAAGAGAGTAAGGAAAGAAATTAAAGATTTTTGTAAAAAAAATGTCATATTAACTAATTTAACTAACATTATTAATTTAATCAAATTAAGTAAATACATTGTAACGGGGTACATTGTAAGGTCCAAATACCAACATACAAGTCCAGTCCACGTTACTGAACTTGTATTACAAGCAAAACAATCATTCTCTTGCCTTCAAGGTTTCTTGGTCTATCAAGTTCAAACTGGTCCTTGCATCTCTCTTCAATCTTTTTAGCCCATCTACAATAAGAAAAGGATCCTTCAATGATCCCTCACCATGATATACTATCATCATTTCCATCCTCTCAAAGTTTCAATATTCAGTTATCACCTGCATTAGATGGGGAAGAATAATTAGAACATTAAATGCAACATGAAGCTAATCTTCTATTCCTACTTCAGATATAAAACATTTCACTTTCTTGTTCACCACTCTTCAATTTAAACCTTCACTCCCCTTTTCATGGATTGACTCAACAAAATCGGCCTTTTTCCCCTTCCATAGACATGCAATAGGGGAATGCATAACACTTGGATGCATACCATAGATGACATTGACAAGCATTCCTCTCAAGTTTTCGTGTTTTCATTTTATATAAGGCATTATTGTCATCCTTGGAAGAGTTACAATCAAATATGTTCGAAACCCTCGAATATGACTAAATCAGATAACCATATGAAGAAAACAGAAGTTAGGCAATCTTGCAAAGGATTTACTTTCTAAATGCTAAGAACACAAACTCTCACAACTGAAATCGCAAGTTACCCCATGCTAATCTTCCTTACCATCGCAAGTTAATGAATAAGAGAAAAATATGCTTCCAAAGACATCTAATCTTCCTTACAATATCATTATTGACTACCCCACGGGACCTTTTTATGATTCTTTTAACTAAATTACACGATTTAAGAAAATTCATAAAATTAGTTAAAAGTTAAATATGTAAGAAATGAATCATTTTTTTCCAAGTATGCCCTTATTTAAAAGGGGACAAATAAGAGAGAGAGAAAGAGAAATAGTGGTGAGAAAAAGGATGAAAGAGAATGTGTGGGAACAAGCTGAGAAGAGAAATTATAATTAATTAGGGATAAAATTGGTAAAAATGCACCTATTGTTAAAACAATCTCAAAATGAATCTTATAAAAAGGACTGGACCAATTCAAAAACTAGGATCTTATAAAAATGACCGGAGGGAGTATAAGCAAATCATTGGTGGTCGGTGTGATCGTAATCATGAAAATATTATGTGTCTATGCGTGTGTTTTTATATATCTTTATCCAAATGCTCAAAGAATCAATTAAGGGTATTCTGGAGTATGTTTTGAAGATCGGAACATATGCCTTCTTTTCTAATATTAAATTTATTAAGCTTCCAAAGCAGCCCTTACTGTTTCTGGATGAAGCAATTTTGTGGGTTGAATTCTGCATATCCTACATCAACAAGACATAAGCCGTCAGGTGGTGCTGGAGGAGCAGTTGCACGTCTGCATGTGGCTTCCATGAGCTTCAGCAAGGCATCATCTTCCGCACCAGCAGCAGCTTCTCTTATTGAAGTTGCTACAAGCACTCGAACCATCTATCATATTGTCATCACTCTCAATCAAGTCAATCAGTAATTGAAAAAGTATGCTTCCAAAAGCATCTCACAATTAATACAGCAGGCCATTAGCATTGTCCGTCAGGACTTTTGGTAAAAATCCCAATAAATTCAAGAAAAAGGGAAGGATCAGCAGCATGAAGCTTTATTTCACGACCTTTAAATTGATTTATGAGTATATGAAGCAAAAGTATAAACCACAGCATGAACACACCATGCCATTGACACTGTTCTCAAGGAATTGCCAAGAAAAAAGGGGGGGAAAAGATCAGTACGAGCATTAAGCGTTATTTCATGTCCTTCAAAGTGATTTACCATTATATGAAATAAACATTGGTTGTACAAAGCATTAATGCCAAGTTAGCATATCCTTTTGTACATATCAAAGTTACATTTAGGATATTGTCCATAACAATATTTTCAAATTTTATTGCTTTTATTACTTTGCAAGAAGAGACATAAAATATTTTGACAGTTTCACTAAAGAAAGCACAAATATGAATTGCTACCTTGCGTAAAAAGCGATTAGCAACCAACTCAACGCACATAAGCCTTGTTTCTTTTGCATGGACCTGAACAAATTAAAAGTTGCAATTACTGCAAGTGATATAGTTCCTTGCAGGAACAGCGGCAAAAGTAGATGTGGAATAACCAGAGCTTTAAATCTGCTCTGTCATTGCAATGGGAAGAGAATATGCAAGTGAGAGGTGCTCAACAAACTAAGCTCAACCAATCAATTCCACAAAATCAAGAAGCAACCAAAACACCAACAACACAACAAAAAAGCCTTATCTCACTTGGTGAAGCCGGTTATATGGATCACAAGATGCCAAAGCAATTAAAATGCATGGAACCAAAATTATCTGATTTTGATGTTTCCTAGATAAATGCTAATTAAAGAAATGCCTAAAAGCACAATAATCATGATAAGGAAGTATCTCTAAATGGGGAGATCAAGCCTAACAACACTCACACTTATCTTAGGATATAAATGTCAACCACTCCTAGATTGTGACATTCATTATGATCCTCTTGAAGCGTAATTCACCTCAGTAAATGTGTCAATTTTATGCTTGATAGAATTGCGGATGCTTAGTTCACTAATGATGAAGAAGGGGGTTCTTTATAATTCTGATTGTTACTATGTTGTTAAGAAATACCACCACGGAAAGGTCAACATTAAAATGTGATTCCTTAACAAGTCAATTTGCGTACAACAAAAGTAATCGTTGATTTTGTGGGATTAAACGTTGTTCTTATACTAACATATTACGCTATTTCTTTAAGGACTATTCACTCAAATAAATGAACTTTTACGCTCGCAATGATATGAAAATTCACATATACATATTGAAGTTAGATACATAATTCATTAAAGGAGAAACCAAAGTAAAGATCTCTTCCCTTAAAATCATAGAAAGCAGCATAGGCTTTTCTATGTTGCCGAATACTGGAAAAACCATAGGCTTTTCTAGTCAGGGCATCAAGAAAGCAAAGGCAGATTAAAAATAACCATTTGGCATATCAAATGGAAGGAATTTTTTTTTTTTGGTTGGAGGGATTTTTTTGTTGGGGACGGGGGTGTTGAGGGCAGATGGAAATAAATTTGTTAGGAGAACTATCACCATTCATTTTAGATAATGATAAAAGGTATGTGATAAATATGATATATTTTGTTTTATAGCAGTTAATTTTTGGAAGATTAATCTTTGAATAGAAATAAATTTCAACTTGAAAAATGGGTCATTATTAATTTAAACCTGCAACAATAATATTATTTGATAATTTGGAAATCCTTGAACTAAATATTTCCTACATAATAATTTTGAGAATTATGATAAGAAAAATTGAGAATTTGATATCGATAATATAGAACAAAAAATCAATTTACATTTATCAAGAAGTAGTCAATCATGGGCTTTACTTAATCTACAAAAAAAAAGGGTTTTTGGAAAGCAAAATTCTAAGAGAGAGTTCAGATTTACTAAAATTGTTATTTACGTCTAATATAAACACTAACAAGCAGTAATATTGCGCCATGAAAAATGTGACTCATTTCTAAGGTTTCGTGTAATATAGAGGACCCACACTAGAGTTTATAAAAGCCTAAAATAATTTTTTATAGACACAGCATGCCTTGGTGATCTCAAAAGGAAAAGGCATTTTGGGAAGGCGAAATCCTGAGGTTTTGTACCATATAAACTCTTTCAAATTAGAGGCCAAAGCTTGAGGTAGGTGAGTAGCAAAGAAAAAGTGCAATAAAAAAAAAATTCAAACTTTAAAAATAGTGGTGAACATTACAGTAGCAGGCAGTCTGGCTTCCATAGCTCGAGCATGAAAAACAAAGCACTCTGTTGGTGGACCACTGAAACAGAATGACAATCGTCAATATCAATATGCGCTAATAAATTGTCGTCAGATATAGGAAACATCCATGTGGGACAGCCATTCCCTCACGTCACCACACATTACGCACACATTTAAAAAGGAAATATCCATGTGGGACAGCTATTCCCTCGCGTCATCACACATTAAGCACACACTAAAGCTTTGATCCAAGCATTATAAATTGTAAACTAACTAAATAATCAAGACATTGGCAATTTAAAGTTGAATAATTCAAACAATTCAAGTCCACTTCTATAAGGACCAGTTCATAGCATACATATTTGTAGAGCAATAGTTCCAACATGTCAGTTCTAAGTTCAATTAACAGAAACAAAGAAAGGAAACCTGAATTGTTGAAAACCCCGAAGTAAGCGTTGAAAGTGTTGGGGCTTACAGGACAGAGTCCAAACACACTAGCAAATTTCTGTGTTAAACACTAATCTCAATACAAAATGAAGATTTAAAAGAGGATTTATTTACATTCCTGAAGACAAAACTCAAGTACTCCATTGAATATGTTGCTATAAATAGGAAACTACTTGTCAAGAATGTGTTTTCAGCACAGTGGCTATTTCATTTCAGCTTAGATGGAAATTCAATAATTACAGTCTTACTCATTTCTTGAAGCTTTTGTGTCACGAGCAAACATCTTGTAGGATAAGAGCTTCCCTTCTAATTGTTGTAAAAGCTGATTCACCTTTCTTACACTGAAAAAATAAGATTTCCTTTCACTTTTACACCCCTTGCCAGTGGAATCACGAATATCAAGATTTCCTTTCATATAAAGATTGTATAAAAACATAAAGGAAGAACAAGGACTGGCTCCCCTATCAATTTCAAGCCATTGTGCAATCATTAGCCTTCTCTACACATTTTTTAACAAACAACTAAATTATAGGCTACTTATATTAAACTAAGTATAAATTTATCTCAGAAGTTTTTTATCAAAAGTAACGTTGCTGTAAAAGCTTTTAAATGGAGCATTGATGCTCCTTTCCTTTCAAAATATTTATGGTTAACATCAATTTTTTAATGGTGAACATTCGTTTTTCAAAGGAATAAGACAACATTACACCATTTTAAAACTTTCAGGGTAACATTACTCCTAATAAAACCTACGTTGTTATATTACTCCTCATAGAAAACTTTTAGGGCAAATTTGTAAATTACTCTTTTAACAATGGGTTGCCTTAGGCCTGTCGAAGTAAATGCTCACAAAAATCTTCTCCTTTATGTCCATGTTGTGGTTTTGGGGTGGAAGATGTTCTTCATCACTTCATGATTTCACTTTCACAAGGCAGCCTTGGTTGCATCAACTAAACCTCGGTTATTTTCCTATTTGTACTACATTTACATCAATTAAGTTCCTTATATTCATTATGTCACATTCTCCTATATACATATAACTATGTGTTCTAATTTTTTAATGTTGGTTTTATAATTAAATGATAATATTTCAGAAAATAAGATATATGACTACATATATATGATTGGAGAACTTGGTATAAAGCATATAAGGAATTTGATTTAAGTATTTTCATATTCTAAAAATTTTTATGCCCTCTTGCATAATTGGATGGATCTTAATCTTGAAAGAGAAATTGGGGTTTCTATCTCAATTTCTTACATGGGAAGTCTCTATCTGGAAATTATGAATATAGAAGGAAAAAAAAATCTTCTTTTGATGTTGATTTTCTAAAGCCTTATATAATCCTGCTACCTTAATCCTCCATATTTGAAAATCCATTTTTTTTATAGAAGTTGAAACCCCCTCAGTAACTAAAGTCCTAAGGCAGCAGATAGGCCAACATCATCACAATCCTGCAGCAACAATCGTCTAATCTCCTCATGAAGATAATCAACAATCAACAAGTTAGCCATAGGGGTTAGAGTATGCTAGACCCCTACCAGGTGGCCCATGGGCTGGCCTATTTAGAGCCTGATTTGGCCTGGCCTGTTTATTAAATAGGCCTGGCTAAGGCCTATTTAAAGGTCTAATTGGATAAATAGGCCAGGCCTATTTTTTTGAAGTCTGGTCTATAAGCCTACATGCTAGCCTATTTATATATAAAATAAATATAATTATTTTTATATGATGCAAAAAAATTTTTTTGAATTTTTTCATCCTAATTTTTATTTTAAAAACTTACATACAATAAGTATAATATGCTTAAAACCAAGGTTATTAAAATCGAACCGGTAACTGAACCGGACAAGGAATGGGTTAAGGGTCAGTGGGTCAAACCGGCGGTCATACCAATGAGGAATAAAAAATTTAAAAAATAAATATTATCACACATTGATACAATTAAACTATTTAAAATTGAATATTTCAAAAAAATAAGTAGTAAATTCCATTATTAACAAAATAACAATTGCCAAATCAATAATATATTTATAGATTATCTATCATCTAACATTATTTACAGTTTCATAAATTCATCTTAACAAAATATCAAAATATATATAGTAAGGAGACATTTAGTTTTTCCTTCTTACGTTTTGTTTTTCCACTTCAAACACCAAAATGTTATCCTCCATGAATTCTACAAATGGGATAAAGGCACCCCATATTTTTTCTCGGACGTATATAAGCCTCCCACTGATAAAGAAAATCATAATCCCTCAAACTATATTTTATATTTCTTAGATTCTATTGTTCATGTCACATTCTAATCCAACAAATTCATCTTCATCCTAATAAATTTTTTTAAAAAGTAAAAAATATTTAAAAAAATAAAAAGGAAAAGTTGACCGAGTGAACCCATCCAACCGGGCGGGTTGATCGGGTTTTCTGGGTTGACCACAGGTCACCACTGGTTCGACCCCAACTCGGGGTCAGACACCAGATCGAACCAGACCGGTTCGCCGGTTTCCGGTCCGAACCGGTCGGTCCGATCCGATTTTAATAACATTGCTTAAAACATACCTTAAGCCCTTTTTAAAGGTGTAGAAGAGGCCTTTTTAGAGGTCTACATTATATGTAGGCTTCTAAAAAGGCTTCAGGCCTGAGCATAAAAAAAGCCTACATTCAAGCTCAGGTTCAAGCTTTTCGTCTTCATTGCAGGCTTAGGCCTATTTAATTAAAGCCTGGTCTGGCCTAACCTATTTCCCACCGCGTTCCAAACCTCCTTTGTTAGAGCATCCAATGGCTGTTGCACGTGTAGAGGTGTTTTGTGTGATGAGGAGCTGCTTCAGGCATATTTATGTACAAAATTGGCCTGGGTAGGATCCTATCTGTTGAAACCTGTGGTGTTGCATGAGGTTTAAAGATTGCATCAGATCAAGGCTATTTTAAGATGGTAATTGAAAGTGACTGTGGTGAATTAACCTAGTTATTGTAGTAACTGATTCCTTACTCCCATCCACATTGTTCTATTCTTCATGACATTGATGAGACTATGTTAGAACATGAATGGAATGTCAAGCTGTTGCAGTGCTGTTGTGACACTAATTCCATTGTGGAAATCCTTTATTTAGATAATGTAGTTTGTTCGGAGTTGAAGAGTGGGCTATTTTCATAAGTCTCATTTTAGTTAGGGATTTGGGACTTTAGAGATCAATGAAACTAAATAAATAATTTTAAAATTAAATATTTATTTATGTGTACCATTATATTTTATATTAGTTTATAAATTAGACAAATTAGTTTGGAGAAAAATAGTAGATATAAATTGCTATATAATCTAATGATACACATAAATAAATATTACCTTCAATCCTTAATATAAAAATTTGTTGACTTCTGTTTGAGAAACTAAGGAAGTTAAATATACTACTTAAAATTATTTACTATTTAAACCCTAATTTTTATGATTTATAAAATGTTATGTAATCTAATTATATACATAAATAATTTTAAATAATTTATTTAACTTTATTAAGCTCCTTAAAAAATTAATTGTATGTTATATTAAGGATTGGGGTAGAATGCTTTAATGAAATTAGTGGATATGCTTTTTTTTTTTTGCTAAGAACAATATCGTTTAATTAAAAGTAATCATGTTCGAGGGTTCGATACCGGGGAAGGTCACTTTGTTGTGGCTCCAGTCGCGGCGCTTGGGGAGGCATCCTAGCTCCTGGGTGCTTAGGTAAACGCCTGAGGGTAATTGATGGCTCGCCCTGCCCAACATTGGTATGACCTAAGAGGAAGGGAGATTTCGCCCTGCCCTTGGCTTGTGGGTGAGCCCAACCCCCTGCCTAAAATTTCTTTAACAAAAAAAAAAGTAATCATGTTCGAGGTACTGGCAAGCATTAAATATGTGCACATCTTCCAATAAAAAATTACATGTACCCCTTTTTTATATTGTGGTTTGGTTTTTACCCAAATAAAGAGTATGCTAGAATATAGTTGGGGCCTACAATCTAAACGAAATATTTCAAGAGATATAAAGGTAGTGTTTGGAAACGCGTTTGAAGGCTGAATCGAGCGGCGGACAGTGTCATAAGCCCGATCTGAGAACTGTATATATAAATGCACTGTTTGGGAAAGTTTCTTGCGTTAAGGAGCTTATATCCATAAGCTCCTTTTCTCCACAAGCTAAAAATGTGAGCTTTTCACCTACCCCAGCGGCAGCGGCCACAGCGTCATCCATTGCTACTCATGTTCTCCTTAGATGTTGGAGAAGGAAGCAGCTCGCCAAGGATTTTATGCACTGGGCGCACATGGAAGAAAGGCTTCCAACGACGACGACCTCTGTCACTGAGGCCATACGAATCCAGCAAGAAATTCTGGGTTTTTTTTTAAATCTACAATAGGATTGGTATTGGGTGGAAACTACTGGTGATGAAACTTCATGGGCTGGTGCTAGCTTGAGCATGCACACATCTTCTTTCATTGCAGAAAATTGTTCGACATAAAATGGCAAGTTTTGATGATTCTGTTCCTTATTGAGTAGTGTCGCTTTGGTTTGAAATATGACGCAAAGCTTTTTCTGAAATTGCACCTACGTGCCGGATTCAATGACCCCCTGTTTTTGTTTCTGGAGGCGGCAAAGGTGAAACCATGGAACAAAGAGGCTAAGATATGAATATAATGCTTCTTTCTCCACTAAAAATCTGAGCTTTTGAATTTTAATTTATAAATATAAATTTTTAATTTTTAATTTCAATAAGTTGATAATTTTAATTTAGTTATAATTTACATTTTTTATTTTCACTTGTTCATATTTTTAATTTTATTTTTTTTAAAAAATCATTTATCCCACTGCATTCCCAAACACATCTACTTTTACAAATAAGTCACTTCTCCTCCGCTTTTCCAAACACAAATCACTTTTACAATCTGACTTATTTCCAATCTCACTTCTCTATAAGTACTTCTGTAAATAAGTTACTTATCACACCGCGTTCCTAAACGGACCCAAAATTGTCTAGCTAGTTTCACCAAAAAAAAATTGTCTAGCTAGGACTTTAGCAAACGATCCTAATTCCCCTTGAAGGCTGTGTTCGTGAGAGAGTGCGCTCAGAAGATACACAAGTTCGTGAGAGAGGGTGATTTTACAGCTTTGGAAAGGAAGAAGAGATCGAAATTAACCGATAGGGTACTCTTTTAACATAAATTCAAACATTTATTCATCAAATTGTAAATAATTAATCCATTTCGGTAAATTTAATCAATTGGTGTCAAGGCCCAAAAACCTGGCATCCCAAAAGATTGATTATTGTGCCATGAGACCAGAAAACCATTGGCTAGTTCCACAATTCTTTTTCTTTTTAAATACTTATAATGCTCGTAAAAATTGTTGAAGTTGTATAAATTTTTACTGAAGTTAAAATGAAATTTAGTCGAAATTCTCTTCTCAGTTTTCATTTTTAAATGCAGCAAATTTTCTTAAAACATAGTTAACTTATATCTACTATATTACTTACAATGCTTTCAGAGAATACTTGAATTTTGATGGAAGTGTTGATAACACTCAAGTTTAGAATACTAATACTCGAGTTTGCTTAAAAACATAGTTTTAAAATACAACACTTTTATACATACTCAAGTTTCAACAGAAGCACTGATAAAACTTGAGTAATGGATGCTAATACTCGAGTATCAAGTATTTAGAATATGTTTTCAAAACTCACCACTTTTAAAAGAATTCGAGTTGTGCAAGAAGTGTTAAAATACTCGAGTACTGATGATTTGGAAAACTCAAGTATCATTCATCAATTTCAAATTTCACAACACAACACTTTCAAGAAAACTTGAGATTTTGTGAAAGTATTGACGAAACTTGAGGATTGTATTGCAATACTCAATTATTGACATGTAGATGAATTTCAAAGGTCAAATACTTTCAAATAAACTCGAGTTTTAACAAAAGTACAAACAAATACTCAAGCTCTACATTTCAAAACTCAAGTATTGAAGAATTTTCTCAACACTTTCAAGAAAATTCGAAAACCAATAGAAGTGTTAGCATTATAAATTCCCACAAACACTCTAGTACTATCATTAAAACTCAAGTAATGTAAAACTCTCATTATAACTCAAGAATTGCATTAGAGTATTCAAGTTTTCCATTGCAACACCACATGTGAAAACTTAAGTACCTTTAAGAGTATTGTGTAGTAATGATTGTTATACTCGAGTTCTGCTACACGAACTTCAAATATTTTTGAAACAACACTCAAGTATTGACTTTATCTGATAGTATCTCAGTCTGAGAGTAGACTAAACTTTTTTACCAAATCTTTCCATTTTCATGCTTAGTTGGTTTAAATCTTAGTTGCTCTCATAAATGTTAATGTTTTGACTTATTAACAGGAAATAAGCTCTTCTAATCATATCTCAAATGTGGGCTCAACAGACGAATTCTCAAACTTCACCATTCTTTGAGGCAGAAGCATTTATTGTCGAACGTTGGATATTGACACTGAGAGTAACTGACACAAAGCTCTTCGTAACGGACACAGAGCATTGAAGACGGATGAAAAAGAGAGCAAACACACACGATGCATTCTGCATTTACTTTGTTCACCTACCCTCTATTATCATTCTCTATACATTAAAATTTTCAGTGTTTATCTATCCACTCTTTGAGAGAGTATTATATTTCATCCAAACTTGTTGTTTCTGAGAGAAACTCAAGATTCGGAAATCTTGAGTGAGTTGTTGGGTTGAAAACAGAGTGTGTGTTTTTGTTTTAGTAAAATTCGTGAAGGGGAGAGTGATTCCTCTTTGTAAAGGCTTGGAGAACCTATTGTTACTGTTGTTAGTGAATTTGAAAATCTCATAAGAGCTCTAAGGGATTGGACGCAAGTCAGGTGGACCGAATCAGGATAAATCATTATGTTCATTCTCTCTGTTATACTGTCTCTTGGTGACTTCGTTCTTAATTACTCTCTATTTCTTAACGAGAATTTTTTTAAAGTGACCAATGCATCCTCTTAGTCAAATCCTATTCTAACACATATATATATATATGATAAAGATATTATATCTTGGATTTAATTTTTAAAGATAGATCAAATATTGATTTAAAAGATAAGATCTTTGATTTAATTTATAAGGAATTAAATCTTGTTTTAAAGATAGATTAAATCTTGATTTGGATTTAATTTATAAGCATAAATTAAATCTTAATTTAAAAGATAAGATCTCAAATTTAATTTATAAGGATAAATTAAATCTTGATATTACATCTTGTTTTAATTTATGGAGATAAATTAAATTATATCCTCATTGACTCTTTATCAAAATTATATAAATGAGTTAAATTATATCTGTTGGATAAATTTAGATAAAATAATCTTTATTTAATTTATTGGATTTGTTAGTTTCTTATAAGATTTGAATTTTGAAATATATAAAAGATAGATTTTAAAATTCAAAAGGATAAGCTCTGAATGTCTATAAACATATGGTTAGAGCTCTCCACTAGATACACATGAAAAACGAAATCAGAAACTTGAGAGAGAAACCAAAAGTGAGAAGGAGATCTAAGAGTTAGACATAGAGGCACTAGCATGCATCCATGTTGGAAAAGTCATTTGTGTGGATACCTGTAGAGGAAGTTGATAATAATTGTTGGATTCTTAAAACCGAGCAAGAAAGGAAAAGAAAACGCTCCAAGAAAGATATGCTTTTTGACTATACGATTTAAAAGTCTTCAACAGATCCAATAAAGGGATTTGAAAAATTTTAATCTTCTGTTGTACCCTCTAATCTCAACACCCATCCCCTCCAACCAAACACACTATGTTAGATCAAGTAATGGATGATTCATATGTAATATATTATAAAACTCCTATTATAATAGTTTATAAGTGAAAAAATTTGCATATATGACAATTATAAATAATAGTTTAGTAGTTTAAATTTATTTATTTATATTTATAATACCAATTTTATAAAATATTAAATCTAGGCCCTCCATTTGGTGTGAAAATGTGATTATGATGAGATATTGAGGAAAATGTTCACGAGGGAAGCCAGAACCGTTTTCAGAAGACACACCCCCTAACTTCTGAATTTTCATTCACTGTATTTTTGGTGTATAAAAAAATATTTATGACTTGGCTTCTCTAGACTTTCCCCTCCTCTAACCGTCTTTTCCTTTTATCACACTATTGGATCAAAATTTTAAGGGTTAAGATGCATTTAGCACCACGAATTATTTTCTCATATGAATTTAACACCATAAAGTTTTCATTTAATAAGGTGTGTTTGGTTTGAAGGGAATGATGGTGGGGGAGGGGATGGAGGGAAGGATAAGGAATGACAAGGAAGAGGATCACCTATTATTTGATTTGGTTGAAAGTTGGGAGGTGAGGAGTTATTTTTTGAATGATATTTTTAACGATAAGTTGTTTGGTTTAGGAGGGGAGGAAAGAGAATGAGTTGTAATAATTTACTATTTTACTTGTACATATTAATTTATACATTCACATTAATATTATATTTTGAAAAAATACTAGTTTTATAATAATATTCTTTTATTCTTAATTAATATGTTTAATATATAGTTTAATTATATTATTTATTTTTATTTTTACTTAATTTAAGAATAATTTATTTTTTATTATTTATTTTGTTAAAATATATTTTATTTATAATAACTTATTTTTTTTGTAAATGTGGTAATAACGGTGGAAGATGCAAAATTCCAAATTAAATATTTACCATAAAATAAGTTGTGAATTGCTTATAAGTGGTTAATACTTTATTAAGAATTGAAAAAAAAACCGATTTGAAATTTTGCATTTTTTGGGATCTCTTTTTTGTCATTTTCCCTTTTTTCTAATTGCTTCATTGATCATTGTTATAAATTCATCTTTTACAGGATAAATTAATATCAATATTCATCTTATATTTAAGATAAACAAGTTCTCTCATTGAAACTTGAGATCGCAGTCATGAAAGCTCCTCACCATTGGAATTTAAAGGACTTCATCCAAGAAGATAGTTTCGATATCAAATTAGATGGCGCTTCACCACATACAGAAAATCTTGTAATATCGGGTTTTGATGTGTTGGATGAATCCTTACGTTACCTTGTGACGCAGTACTCAAAGATGTTCAGTACTCCACGACATTCCGGAATTTTTTTCGTAGAACTACCAATTTTGGTATTAAATACATTATATCTGACTCTCTCAGAAAGAGAGACACCCATTTTGGTAGATGAAATCATATCTTATTATGAAGACTTCTGTTTGAACTATCACTAGAAGTGAGGTTTTATGTTGTTTTTTCATCCTTCTGTCCCTCAATCGCATGAAGACAATCAATAGCTCGTTTGATACACTAGAATTGATTTTGGTGGAGATGGAGATGGAGATGGAAATGAAAATGAAGATGGAAATAGAAATAAATATATAAAAAAATGAGGGGTCAAAAAATCAATTCCACGGGTTACATCATGGAATTCATTTCTACCCATTTTGACTTCCATTTCCATTTCCAATTCCAATTACATCCCCTAATTTCATCATTCCAAACAAGCGAAATGAATTACATTTCTATTTCCGTCTCCCAATTCCACCATACTAAACATGGCACAAGAGTTTGTAGGAATATATGAAGGCATAGATCAATCTATTCAACAATTGTCTCTAGTTCCAGCATCACAAGAATCAGTAACATCACTCAAGAGAATGAAAATGGCCAACGAAGAAATTAAGGTAGACCCATGCAGTATATGTTTAGAAAATTCAGATGATGATGTTTTAGCAACACCATGTGACCATGTTTATCACAATACTTGTAAAATGGCTGGAAATAAGTCATACGTGTCCATTGTGCATCTATCAATGTCTACAGAATAATTATCATGATTGGAAACAAGCCATACTGTACTGTACTTCCGTGCTCTACAAAAATGCCAAACAAGTTTGATCCTTTCAAAACAAGAGGCATTCAAAAACTTTTAGATGATGTGCAGATCTTAAGGAAGGGGAGATATTTTCATAATTGTAAAATCAATACCTTGATAAGACTATGACCGTAACTTCCTATTTCTTCAAATCCAAAAATTAGTTGCGATTTATAAAATATTTATAGGATACACAAAATACGAATGAGATATTGTTTTAAATAAATTTTAATTAAGATATGTTAAAAAATAAATCTTTCTTCGAGGAAATTTTACAATAATCTATGCTACCAATTGGAACATAATGGATTAAAAATATCATGTATTAAGCTAAATAAAATATATTATTGGTTGTTACTATTGATTTTTTCGAAAAAATAAAAATAAATATTATTTTATGGAGTAAAGTCTAAATCGTAGGCTTACTTCTGCAAATCCCTCCTCCCCTTACCTTTTGTCTTGTCTTATCGTTCCATGTTCTTGGCCTCGATGGCATATGATATTACTAATACTGTGTGTATTTAGAATTCGTTGGAAGAAATGATTTACGGATTTTGAGACCATTTTACGGATTTTAAGACGATCTTACGGATTTCAAAATATTTTTTGTCTTGACTTGCGTGTACTGTTGGAAAGAAGTGTTTCTCAAACATACATACTAGCATTTATTTAAGGCTGGTTTGGTTTGAAAAGAAGGGATGATAGGGGAGAGGATGGAGGGAAAGGTAAGGGTCTAAGGGATGCCATTGAAGGGATCTCCTCGTTTGGTTTAGTTAAAAGGGAGGTGAATAATATTATTTTTAATAATCTCTTATTTGGTTTAGAAGGATAGACAAGGGAACGAGTGACAATAATTTACTATTTTACCCTTACGTATTAATTTCTATTTTATCTCAATTAATTTATACATTAACATTAATTAATGCATTGGTATTTTTATTGACAAAGAATGTAATATCATATTTTGAAAAAGTAATAATATTTTTTATTTATAAAAATATTTTTATTTTAATTAATTTGTATAATATATTATTAATTATGATTTTATAATTTTTATTTCAAATTATAAAAATAGTACATTTTTATTTATTATTTATTTTGTTAAAATATATTTTTATTTGTAATAATTATTTTTTGTAAATTAATTTCAGAATAATGTATTTGTAAATTTTAGGTATATATTTAAAATATATTGTTAATTAAAATTGCATAAATAAAGATTGATGGTTGTTGTATTAAATATTTGAAGTGTATATGTATACCATCCAACATGGGCCTAACTTAATCATGCCGAGCAAGGACCATTTTTCGCAAGTTGCACATTATTGATGATGTGAAGCAACCCCCATTAACGTTCAAATGGTTTATATTTTTTTTTTTGTGATTACATGTATTCTTTTGTCAGTGATGATATTGTTTGATGTATTGTCGACTTTAAATGTATGTGTCTTTTTTCATGAAAATTCAAATATTAATTTATCATGGTAGGAGGAATCGGTCATTTTCATTAAAATCAACTCCTTCAAAAAAAAAGTGATTTGAACTTTAATTTTTAGGATTACATAGTTACGAAGGAGTCTGCAAACAAACTTTCCATGTTTCCACCACCACCACCACCATCATCATTGGAATGAATCTACGTAGGAGATAAATCAGATAATAATTTGTTGGAGAAGTGCTCTATAGGTATCGGTGCACTTAATTAGATAAATGATCGAATTTGTTATAAAAATAACGGAAATAAGATATTTAGGATGAGAGAGATAAGTAAATCAAGGGAGGGTTGGAAAGGATGGAGAGAGTAATTCTTATTCATATATAACCAAACAATCTGTGTTACAAAGCCTCTATTTATAATCATATATCCCCAACCATAAGTTAGATAAAATAATTTCCCTGTGAGTGTACGAAATGTAACATTTAAGCTATCAAATATTATTGCTCAAAAAAAAAAGCTATCAAATATTAACCCCTAAAAACCATTCATGAGAGAGAGGTTATAGAATTTAACCATTTAGAGGGATTGTGATTCATTCTGTATGTTTTGAAAACTTTGCTAGCTCTACCTTCTTTATCTTTTGATCTGCGATAATCTAAGCAGAAAAATAGAATATCTAAGTTTCTTTTTTACTTTGAATTTTGTTTCGGAAGCTGAGGTTGGGTTCTCGGCGATCAAAAATTATTTTGAGATTATGATTGCGAATTTAATATGATTTTGAAATTTATCTTCAGATGAACTTACACTGGCGAAAGCAAAACTTTCATTTAATGTACCCGCCACCTGGCCCATAAAATAAATTAGGAAAGAGATTTCTTGCTCCATTCACCTTGCAATTAACAACTTTACTCTTGGGCATGGATAAACCCAGTGGTGTTGAACTACAATCTGACTCTCACTACGTTCAGTTTTATTAAATTAGTCACCTGAGGTAGATGTCAGTCTATGTTCCTTCACTCAACAATGATGGCACTGATTGCTACTGGCACTAGTATTCATTTAGGTGCTTTTCGTTGGAAGGGGAGGGGAGGGGAGGGTAAAGAATGCTAAAGAGGGGAACACCTTGTTTGTTTTTGTTGAAAGGGAGATGATGAATGATATTTTTTTTTATTTAAAGGGATAGGCAATTGAACCCGTGATGGCACTGATTGCTAGGGTCTGAGGTTTTAACAGCGGGATGAAACCCGTGACATTCCACTTAAAAGATACTATACCACTACACTACAAAGTCTTAGTGAGGAATGATATTTTAATGATCCCTTTCTTCGTCTCAGACGGGAGGGAAGGGAAAGGCGACTGATAATTTACTATTTTACTCATACATATTAATTAATATTTTATGTAAATTAACTTCTACATTTATGTTAATTAATGCATTAATATGTTTATTTACAATTGATGTAATACTATATTTTGCAAAAGTAATAATTTTTTATTTATAATAATATTTTCATTTTTAATTAATTTGTATAATATATGTTTTAATTATAATTTTATGATTGTTATTTTGAATTATAAGAATAGTGCATTTTTATTTGTTAATTATTTTGTTGAAATATATTTTCATTTACAATAAGTTATTTTTTTAAATTACTTTTAGAATAATATATTTTTTGAATTGTAGTTTATTTTCACAATACATTTTTAGTTAAAATTGCATATATAAAGATTGATGCTTGTTGCATTGAACATTTGAATATGTGTGTATGTGTACCTTCCAACATGGACCTGACTTAATCATGTGGAGCAAGGACCATTTTTCACAAGTTGCACATTATTGATTATGTGAAGGAAGCACCGACAACGCTCAAGTGGTTTTGTATTATTTGATGTACCGTCAGACTTTAAATGCGTGTGTCTCTTTTCATGAGAATTCAAATAGTAGTTTGTAATGGTGCGAGGAACCGATCATTTTCATTAAAATCAACTCCTTCTCGCAAGTGGTTTGAACTTTAATTTTTGGGATTATATAGCCATGAAGGAGTCTGCAAAGAAACTTTCCATGTTTCCATTGTTGTTGTTGGAATGAATCTACGTAGGAGACAATGATTTGTTGGAGAAGTGCTCTATTGATATCGGTGCATTCAATTAGATAAATAATCGAATTTGTTATAAAAATAAGGGAAATAATATATTTAGGATGAGGGAGATAAGTAAAACAAGAGAGTTGGGAAGGATGGGTAGAGTGATTCTTATTCATATATAACCACACAATCTGTGTTAAAAAGCCTCTATATATTTATAGTCATATATCTCCAACCATAAGTTAGACAAAATGAATTCTCTGTAAATGTACAATATGTAACATTTAAGCTATCAAATAGTAACTCCTAAAAAACATTTATGAGAGAGGGTTATGGAGTCGAAGATGTCGAATTTTAAGAGCTGAGAGAGGTTATAAAATTTTACCATTTAGAGGGATTGCGATTCATTCCGTATGTTTTGAAAAACTTTGCTAGCTCCACCTTCTTTCTCTTTTGATTTGCGATAATCTAAGCAGAAAAATAGAATATTTAAATTCCTTTATTACTTTGAATTTTGTTTCCGAAGCTTAAGTTGTGGTCTATTTCAACCGTATTTAAATAGGATTTTCCCAAAAATAAATTTCATTAACATCAATAGTAATTAAGTCAATAAAATGAGTTTAGTATAACTTTTGAAATAAGAAAAGCACAGAATCTGCAAATAATCAAACTTCAAAAGGACTCCCCTCACGCGCAATCAATTAGTTGAATTTTCCAAATGTGCAATTTATTGTAAGCGTATTTACTACTAGTTATAAGTGTATCAAAGTTCCAACCCTATCATCCAAATTAGTTGAATTGGTTATCTCTGGTCTCTCTGTTTGCAGTGAATGCGGCCTTATCTTTATTAGGTTTGTTTGGCATCACTTAACTCATACCCAAAAGTACATTTAACAGTGTTCCGCAAAATGAGATAATCTTCTTAATATATTCTTCTCAGCTTGCGTAAAAGTGCTTCTCTACCGTGTTGCCAAACGGACACAGTTCCACCTCCAGTCGCTCCTGATCAGCTGCAACTAGGGTTGGGAAGGGGCCAACCCACCAAATGAAGCCAGCCAGCCCGCCCTTCAGCCCGCCCCACGAGTTAGGTGGGTTGAGCCCGCGGGTTGGCGGGCCAGCCAGCCAACCCGCTGTTTTAATTTTTTTTAAATACATATTATATATATTTACTTACTTTTTTCATTACAATATTTTTTTACAAAGAAAAAAATAATATTAAACTCTATTTTTAGGAAATTATTGAACACTTATTGATGAGATTAGAAAGAGGATTATGAAAATATACAATCTTATAGAAAAAATTATTTTTTATAAAAAAATTAAAATAAAAAAGCTGACGGAAGCCCGCCAGCTGGGGGTTGTTGGTGGGCTCGTCCGCCCAACCCGCAACTTATGGGCTGACGCGTTTTCGTAACCCTATCAGCAACTACGCTCCCTGAATTAGTGGGGAGACCCAATTATTGCTCCCCACACTAACCCGACACTCATGATTCTGTCGCTCACGCCACACCCCACCCTCCCCTGTCCCCACTACCCCCTTGCCGCTTCATGTGTATATGGGGATTTCGATCTGCACTAAATTTTTTCAGGCAAGGAAAAAATTTGTTTCATAAAAGAGGCGAGTCTCACAAGGAGGATAATATAAATTTTAATATCGGGGAAGTGTACTTATTGATAATATAAATTTAAATTTGTTTCATAAATATTAAAGATGGGGTATGGTCCTTAAGAAGTTCCTTGAAAATTTTGGTACCACTCTGATCTACCGACTACGTACTCCTTGTACATTATTGAAAAGAAAAATACATGAGGAAACAATATGGTCAAACTATTGAATATGTACGTAAATTTTGACAGTCGAAGTGAATGGCCTTGAGGCCTGCATGTGCTTGGACAATTTTGTCAGACTGGTCGGAAAGAATTATATATAGCTGTCTACATATGTAGATGTATGTATTCATATATGAGCTTTTAGGGTTTAGGAATAATACTCTGTCTATAGTACATTCACAAAAATGCATGGTTTTGAAACCCAGACCCACCGGTTCAGACTGAAAACCGGCGAACCGACCGTCAGTTCGGTCCGGTTTGTGATTTGACCCCTGGTTGAGGTCAAACCGGTCAACCGACCAGTTTGCTGGGTTGACCCGATCACTCTATTTTTTTTTTTTGCAAAATTTTATTAGGATGAAGGTGGAGTTGTTAAATTAGAGTGGAATATGAACAATTGAATCTAAAAAGTTGTTGGATTAGAGTTGTTGCAAAATGTAAATAATGTTAGATAAGATATAAGTTATAAGTATATAATTGATTCGATAATTGTAATTTTGTTAATAATAAAATTTATTACTTGTTGGCAAAAAAATAGAATTCACTACTTAGTTTTTGAAATTTTTATTTTTGAATAGTTTGATTGTGTCAATATGTGATGAGATTTATTTTTTCAATTTTTATTCCTTACCGATCTCTATCTTCCTCCTCCTCCCCCTTAACTATTTTTCTTGGCATCTAGGGTTTAGGAATAATACTCTGTTTATAGCAGTACGTACATTCACAAAAATGACGTTGGATGTGGCATCTTCCTTCTTCCTGCATAATTGAGAGTTGGATGTGGCATTTTTCACTATACATTCACGTTTTGCTTGGCTTCTTTCTTGTAACCATCCTCAATAATTGCTTATCTCTGGTCTCTGTGTGCATTGGATGTGACCTAATCTTATTTGGGGAAGCCTCTAAAGATCAAGCGGAGGTGATGATGAGGTGCTTAGACGGTTTCTATGTTGCTTCATGTCAGAAAATGAACAAAACAAAGACAAAAGTTTGTTTCTCCAAGAACGTTCCGTTCTCTTATGCTTATGAGATAAGCCAGCAAATGGGTATCGGATTGACAGGGGACCTAGGAAAATACCTAGGTATTCCCCTATTACACAAGAAGGCCTCTTATGTCACCTTTGCTCCCATTGTGGATAAGACTCAAAGGCGACTTGCATGATGGAAGAAAGGATGCCTCTCAATGGCAGGCCGAGTTTCCCTGGTTAAAGCAGTCTTAGCGGCTCTCCCTTCTTATCATATGCAAACTATGCTTCTCCCTAAAGGCCTAATTCATGAGCTTGAAAAGAAGAGTCGAGGATTCTTATGGGGTGACACTGTGGACTCCAGGAAAATTCATCTGTTGCCCTGGGATATTGTAAATAGGGATAAAAAAGATGGAGGTTTGGGCATTAAAGACTTGAGAAAGCATAATGAAGCGTTTATTATGAAGCTTTACTGGAACCTCTTAACGAAGCCTGATGCCCTCTGGGTTAGGGTGCTTGAAGCCAAATATAAGTGCGGTACCGGTTTCATGCCATTAGTGAAGAGGAAGTGGAACTCCTCCCTCACTTGGAAAGGGATTGGAGCTGTTTGGCAGAAGTTCCAACGTGGTGTAGGAGTGAAAGTGGGAAATGGAGATAAAGCGTCTTTTTGGTTTGATAATTGGTCCGGAATTAACATTCCTCTCATTGATCTGTTTCCTGGTTGGGAAGGCCTAGTTGATCGCAGCACCAGTGTGGCGGAGTTTGTTACTCCTTCGGGGGACTGGGATATTGGGAAGCTGAGCAGATGGTTCCAGCCTCATATTGTTGACCAGATAAGGAGTGCAGCACACCCGCCGTGTGGGGAGAGAGGAGAGGATAAACACTTTTGGAAACCGGCTTCTGACGGTTGTTTTTCTGTTAAATCTGCCTATCAGTTTTTGTCTGCAGGTATCCATCAGCGGGAGGACCCTTTCTGGAGTAAACTTTGGAGATGGCCAGTCCTGGAGAAGATCAAGGCGTTCATGTGGATTTTTGCACATGGGAGAACTCACACTACACAGCTTCGTGCCACACGAGGACTCATGGAGACTGCTGCATGTCCATTTGGCTGTCACCAAGATGAAACTCCTATGCACTTAATTCGGGACTGTACGAATGCTAGAGATAGTTGGCTCACTTTGATTAATCCATCTGTTCATGAGGTTTTCTTTAGTTTACAGGGAAAGGACTAGTTGAAGTGGAACTTGAGATCTCAAGCAGGGAAGGATTTTACTCATAAAATCCAATGGTGTACCCTTTTTGGTTATATGTGTTGGGATATTTGGGTGGACAGGTGTAAGAAAGTGTTTAACGGGGAAGAGCTCTTTGTTCCCACTAGAGCTCAATCCACCTTCTTCAGAGCATGCGGGGATCAGTCCATCGTTTTGTAGTCTCTACCCTCTACTAGGATTCCTCAGGACCAACATATGGACATCTTAGGTATGTTTGGAGTTGGTAATTTAGAAGTGGACGGATCTGTGCTGTGCTCAGGTAGGAGCGGATGTGGTGGTATTCTTCGTGCTGAGGAAGACTGGTGGATATGTGGCTTTAGTGTTAAACTTTCCATGGTTCCATCAGCCATTGCGGAAGTTCTAGCCATTATCCATGGTCTTCAGCTATGCTGGTTACGCAACTATAAGAATGTTAAAGTTGTCACTGATTATGTGGAGGCTATTAATCTTTTGATTCGAGGATGTGATAATAGTCATCCTTTCTTAGATGTGGTTGATGAAGCGCGCTTGCTTTTAGCCAGGGATTGGAATGTCACTTTTCATCATGTATTGAGGGATAGTAACAAATGTGCTGACAGGCTAGCCAAAATGGCTCATGACCTGATAGGCAATTTTTGTATTTATGAGCAACCACCTCCTGATCTACAACAGATGGTGGTTGATGGGGTAGCATTACCTCTCTGAAACTTTGTACTTCCTTACTTTTTGTATTGAGACTCCAGTCATATTAAAAAAAAAAAGAATCCAATTCCGTGATTTCCGTTGTCCCAGCCTGTAAACTTGGGCAGCTGCCCAAATTGCCCACTTCAATCCCTCCCTCCCTATTTTAAACGTTCCACCTTTACCTCTTTGGCCCATCGTTCGAAGAATATCTCAGTTGTCCAGGAATCCCTAGAAGCTTCTGCATCATCCATGGCTTTCACTCACCACATGCTCCTTAGCACAATGGCGGTGGCCCTCATCGTCCTCTCCGCTATTAGTGCTGCTCACGCCAATGTTTACTCTGCTGGTGGTGATCCTATTAATCATCCTGGTATCACCAACGCTGCAGTTGCTATTTCACCGTCGATTGCCTCTGGTTGTTTTGCCGCTGCCGTAGCCCTCTTCTTGGGACCTGCTTTTCTGATCTAAGGTTGTTTCACGCGTATAAGCCGATATGCAGTCACAAGCATGCAGTTACGATAGCTATATCAGTTACTATGTTTTAAGTTAGCAACATCTAGTATCCACCGTATTATGTTGCATATATCTAATATGATATATCTTATAGGTTGTTAGCAGTAGATCCGAGAATGTCTCCTCGACTGGTACAACCACTCGTATTATTATATATTTGTAACCTTGGCATATCAATATTATATATGTTTGTGTTCATACATTGTGGTATATAATTGATTTTTGGTTATTTATTTTAATCAGTACGTAATGTCCTTTGTGGTTTCTCCGGCAGAGATCGATTGGTCTTCATTAAGCTGTTTAAACTTTGAAGTGGTTACTAGGATGGGAATTTGATGAATATCTGTATGGTGGTTTGATGACCACCGTCAAAATGCCTCTGAATATTTTGGACTTCTGATTTTAATTTTTGGGATTTCTTATTATTGGAATCATGTTTATTTTTTTTTATTTTATCTTCAGATTTTCAAAAATTGCTCTTAGGGCCTTTGTTTTGGACCTTTTTGCAACCTCCTCTGTATCTCTCCTACCTATTCTCCATTTGACTCTTCTAACGTAGTAATAGCTTTATGTGCGATTACTGCTCTGCCATTTGGTAAGTCTTCAATTCTAACTAACTTTCTATGGATTTAATTCAGTTAGAGTATTTTATTTTCGATCTTGTTTTAAGAAACAAATAAATATAAATTTGTTGATAAGGAAAAATGTATGGATGTGTGCCATGGTGCCAATTTGATACTTCTTTGGCCCATTCCTTACTTCTTCGTTGCGTTATATTTTGGGAAAATAACATATGTCTCAAGCAAGAAAAAAAAATGAATCAAAGATCCCAAACAATCTGATAATTATCCTTAGGTCTTATTGGACATTTTTCATGATTAATTGAAGTTGTGTAAAGTCATATCGCCCTTCAGCTATATAAACAGTGCTGAGTGTTCAATTGCAAAGATAAATTCGAGAATCATAATAAGGATTTTAAAATACACGTATTTGAATGCCTAAGTTAAATCATAAACCCTGCAAAATCATGAAAGCACATTTGTTATCATCAAAAAAATATCAACCATATCTTCAATCCTTATCCATCTTATGGCTTGTTTGGTACGTTGGAATTGATTTTGGTGGAAATGGAAATGGAGATGGAAATGATAATGGAAATAGATATAAATATAAAAAAAATGAGGGGTCAAACAATCAATTCCATGGAATTGAATACAATTCCATGGGTTACATCATGGAATTCATTTCTACCTATTTTGAATTCCATTTCCATTTCCAATTTCATCCCCCAATTCCACCATACCAAACAAAGAAAATGAATTCAATTTCTATTTCCACCTCCCAATTCCACCATACCAAACACGGCATTACTTTTTGTCTTGTCTTATCAATCTACATTCCATTTTCTTTATCACTATTTTGTAAGGTGATTCCGTAAGGACCCCTCTTCCTATTCCCACAGCGACAGTTTGAAACAGTGTGTATATACATTTCACATCCTCTTGTAGCCCCACACCTTTTTATTCGCCATTTTTTAACGTATTGAACTGTCTTGCTTCTTGTCCCAATGTCCTTCTTTATTGCATATATTATTTATTTCTACCAACTTTTTCTACAAATGCGTGTGTGGGTATGTAATAATCAGTTTTGTACCATTAACCTTGTGGATTCCTCCGATCGTTTTTGAACTCGTTTGCCTCTCATGTGAATGATATAATATATACTCCCTTATATATATATATATATGTGCGCGCATATACCCACACATATTTTCATAGCGACAGTAACTAGTAGGTGTTTATAAGTTCTAGTGGGTACATATCTTAAGGCTTTAGGGTAGTATTAAAGTCACTCTGCAATATATTTCAATGATATATTAATAGATATTTATATTTATGACCTTGTAGATTCTCGTTGTGAGCTTTTAGAGTAACATTGCATAATTATCTTTGAGCTAATAAGGGTACCAAAGTATATATGTAAATCGTATATTATTTACTACAAATGACTATTTTAGATTCA
Source organism: Vachellia pachyceras (assembly GCA_025593235.1). Lineage (NCBI taxonomy): Eukaryota > Viridiplantae > Streptophyta > Magnoliopsida > Fabales > Fabaceae > Vachellia > Vachellia pachyceras. Next base: position 16,836 of record JANTPZ010065618.1, on the reverse strand, counting down.
TTATTATAGGAACTGTATTATTTGTATATATTTAAAGTGATACTTTATGATTCAATTAATTATAATTAAAAAGATTAAATTATTGTTAATTATAAGAATTCTTTCTTAAAAGATTAAATTATTGTTAATTATAAGAATTCTTTCTTAGTGTATGATCGAATTACTAGAAATCTTAGTTTGATTTTTTCAAGCATACTTATAATAGATGGACATTTTTATATGAGAACACTTTTTAAGGGAGGTTTATAATACATATGTTTTTGTGTATTGCATATTCTATCCAATTATATATATTGGATTTATAGTAGGATTGATGGTACGTGAGATTATTGTCATATTTTAGGATATATGTATAGATATATATATATATATATATATTCAATTCTTATAAGTTTCCAAGACACATAATTATGAATATTTCCAAAATAATTACATCTTTCAAAATGCTTCCTACTTCACTTGTCTTGAACAAAGTAAGGTAAGTTTCCTAGAGACTAGCTAAGATGTAGAAAATACCTCACAATCCATACAAACATATCAAATAAATTAATTACAGTTACCTCAACTTCAAGTTTAACACACAAAGGAGAAGCAAGGTCCACAACATTCCACCAAATCAACAATTTAACAAGGATCTACACAATAACATTACGCCATATCAACATGCAAGAATAATAATCACCAATTCAAATCAAAAGACGAAACTCCAAGCCTCAAACCTATTGTAATCTCTTCCAAACTTAGCCCAAAATCCAAAGATTCATCACCTTCCAACTCAATTTTCACACTATTAGAAAAATATGCCGTTTAGCGACGGATTTCCATTTAATGACGGAAAATATTAGCGATCCTCATTTTAGCAACGGAAAATAGCCATTTAATGATGGATTTTTCCGTTGCTAAATAACATTTTTTTGGTAGTGTCACTCCCGTAGTAAGACACCACTCTTCCATAATCTAAATGACTCATTAGAGTCGTTGCCCAACCTTCACAATATCCATTTACACCAACACCCCATATTCCACTTTTAGAATTTCACTTCCAACGTTCCCATAATTGTAAATCAAGCTAAAAAATTATCTAAATCCACTAAACCTTTTATCTTACTCATTATGAACATAACTCAAGTGCCAAACCAAAATGAAGATAATTGCTTTATCATCTACAATGAAAATCTCAATCTAACATCAAACCCTAACATCAAAATTTATAAACCTCAAAATCTAACAAAACCAAACTGAACAAATACTTAATCTACTCCAAATAATCAGTTTCAACCCAAACTATTCGGTCAAATATCTGTCCCATTTTGAAATCCATCAGTCCTAGGTTTTCAAAATTGCTAAATCTGAAGAATCAAGAGGAAAGGAGTATAATAAAGTTAGGAACCCTTAGCTGATGATTGGAGAGCCTAGAAATGACCCCAAAGATCCAAAAGACCAAAACCTAGTGGAGCACCACGATTTCAATCTTCTTGTCCTTCTATTTTCGAGCTAAGATTTAAGCAATTTTGACCATTTGGCACAACGAATAGCACAGAGGCTCGAAAATTGGCCGGAACTCAGTGTGGTGAGTGACATAGAGAGCCATTCCCACACAAAGTACTACTCCTAGCAATGAATAACACCGTTCACCATGATGAGGGACACATAGAGCTACATCCTTGAAATGGCTTTATGATGCAGGATGGTGGTGTAAATCCAAAGGGAAATATCTCAAGAACTCACAACCAATTAGAATATACATACCTCAAGAAAGATAAACAAAGGTTAAACGATCCATTTAAACCCTTAAACATGGAAAAACAAAAACTCTAAGTATTGGAAGATGTCATAAGGTTGATCAAGTCTTGATAAATCATTAGTTCAGTAAAAAACCATAGAGATAATCCTTTCTCAATCAACTTGCAAAATGCAAACTTTTAATCTCAAAACTCAATCTCATAATATGATTTCAAGAATGAGGAGTTCAATGCATTTATAAAGTTTACATTTTGAAATTCTATATTAAAAATTTGAAATGCAATCTAGAATTAAAAAATAAAATTCAAATCTAAAACTAATATCTATCCTAAAATCTAGGAATAGGGATATTCAAAAGAATATCTTTTAACTAATTTGAAATTAAAATTTTGTGCAAATAAAATCAACAATAGATAATCAGCATTTTAAACCTAAAATGTGATTATGTAGGCTCAAATGAGCCTTTCCATGTATAACATTCGATCCAAACCTTTTAATTTGAAACCTTCAAGCCTAAAATATGATCTGCAAGTCCACTTTCAACCCAAGTCAAAGTAACGATGTCATTGGAGTCTTCATTCTCATTTCTTGATCTGAATGCCATTTGTTTTATTAAAATATATTGCACAAGTACATTCAATGCTTATTTGATTCTTTTGGTTCTTGCTTTTGTGATTAATCCATTGGAATTTTGTAAATGCTCGTTTAAATTTGATGACTCAGCTTGTTGGATCACTCATTCCCTCTCTCCTCAAAAGATTTGCCCTTGAATCTTCACCTACATAAAAAGGAGATAAATAAGCTAGGTTAATGTTGTACTAACATTATACTTATCGGGCAAATCAATCTTGTAACATTATCAATGACTTTTTCCAGCACTTGAAATGGACCAATATCTCCTCTTGTAGCTAATTTTAACTTTCTTTGAGCTGAAAATGTTTATTTTCTCATGCACCCAAACCCAATCTCCGGGTTCAAAAAGAACACACCTTCTTTTGTTTGATTTGGATGCATATTGCTTATTTTTCTTTCCAATTTATTATTTCACACACTCATGAAGAAAGTTATACATATTGATATTTGAAAAATTAGAATAGAAAAATTTGGGACCTCACCGCTTTACTAACGTGTTTCGTTCAAATAAGTTTATCATCACTCACGTCTCACTCAAATTTGGCTTATAGGCCACTCTTGTCTTTTTCCACTGAGGCTCTTCAATTTGGATCACGCCTTTTGCCAGTCTTCAAATTACCCCGAGGCTCTTCATAAAACAAATATAAAAGATTATTTAAGAAAATCAATGATGACACCAAGGTTGTTCAAGAAAATTAAGAATGACACCAAGGTTGTTCAAGAATAACACAAAGATTGAAAATAAGCAAAATAAATCCAGAAATTTCAGAAAATGCTTTGAATTTGAAACGAAAGAAACTGGAACTAGAAAACTTGGATTGAAACAATTCCAAAATGAGCAGAAAGATGAGATTCTGAAGTATGAAAAACCTATTAAATGTTGAAAAATAAGAAGGAAAAGTGAACGAATAGATGTAGAAATTTTGAAGTTGATCAGAAATGACTAGACATAAAAAAAATGAACGATAAAACTGAATGAACATAAAAATAAAACATAAATTTAGAACTGAAGCTCTGATCAACTTCAAAAAAAAAATGAACGATAAAACTAAATGAACATAAAAATAAAACATAAATTTAGAATTGAAGCTCTGATAACAAGATTGTTCAAGAATGGCACAAAGATTGAAGATATTAAAGCAATTTTTGTCTACAATTTACATCTTTTTTTTTTAGTTTCTTGTGGTGATTTTTGTATTTTCTTTACATTTTGGTGGAGGGGAAGGGGAAGGGGAAGGGGAGAAGAGAGAGAAAGAAAGGCGAAAGAGAGAGACTAGAGGAGAGAGACCAATAAAAGAAAGGGAGAAACTTGACGAAAAGAGGGAGAGGAGGCCTCGGTGTAGGAAAAAAATCAATATTATTTAAATAATTAAACGTACAAAGTAAATGAGTTGAGGTGATATTTATTTATCTTAAACTAACCCTAAAAATTAATGACAGAACTTTTAGAAACTTATAATTAAACGTAAAATCAAAATTAATGATAAAAGATGACAGTTAATCATTATTAAAATCCAGGTATTTCCTAATAATTAATGATAAATATCCTAAATGTCCGAAATCCATAATCCCTTATTATTCCATATCTCATCACTCTACTTATCGCGGTGAACAATACACCTGCCACGGTAAGTGACAGAGCACAACCCAATTCTGGCTTTGGTCGCCTTGACGAATAAGACAGATCTCAGTTCTTCAAAATTGGCCCTTAAACTTCTAATCCTCAATCAACCTTAAATCCAAAGCTTAATTAATATGAACCCCAAGATTACAAATGAGAATGTTACTTGGCTGTCTTGCAAAAGTAAGAGTGTATTACCTACAAGAAAAGATATCAGATCCTAAGAATATTGAGCTTACTTTGTAGGCTATGCTGAGAAGTCTAAGGATTAGAAATTTTATCGTCCCCTACCTTCAAAAACGCGTGAGGAATCTAAGAATGTTAAATTTCTCGAGAAGCACATGATTATGGGAGTGATCATCTACCATATGATCTTAAAGAGGAAACAACAACCACAAATGATGAGGAAACACCAATAAACAATGACACTCCGTCAATTAGGGCTGTCATAGACCATGATTGCCTCCATAAATCAAGTTGATAATTCTGGATATCGAGAACATATACAGACTGGTCAACATGTCACAAATCTGGAACAATCACAAAAATAATGTTCCAAATGAACAACCTGAACCAACTCAAGAAGATGAGTTAAGGAGATAAACAATAAAAAGGAGATCAACATTTACCAGTGACTGTACAGTATCTGACTAAATTTTTTACTGTAATATAATCATTGAAACCTTTTCTCCTATATTCAATTCTGTGTTTATGTTGCTTTATATGTTTTGATATATAATTGCTCAAAATAAAAAACCCTTGCTTTATTCTTGGCGACTGGATCGTAGGATTACACAATGTTTTGTATTTTCAGTTTAAGTATGCTAGGGAATAGTCAGAAAGGGAGTAACTTGAAATTGTATATGTTTTTCGTTTGAGGAATATCACTTTTTATTTGTTCATTTTTATTTTGAAATTGTTGATTGAAAGTTGAGCTTTTACTTCCAGTGCTCTAGGGTTGACTTTTTTTTTTTTAAATTAACACATGCATATTTTTTTGGCAAAATGATATCTTATTTGCTTGTAACTTAAAGTTCATAGGGTTTAATTTGATATAGCCTTTTTTAGGAGAAAATCACACATACACACATTTTATCAGGTATACATTTCAAAATGAATAATTTCAAAATATTATTATTTAACTATATACCCACATAAAAAGGATACATGGCAAGGTATGTATGATTGAAGAACTTGGTATAATGAGTATAATTAAAGTATAATTCTTTAACTAAATCACCGATATCATCTATCTATGTTGATGTAGTTACAAAATTTATTTAAAAAACACCCTATTAACCATACTAAATTATGTTTGGATTGTTGACATCTTATCGCAACAATCAGTGCATGGTGCACCTGCATCCTGTCACAACCAATCAGTGCATGGAATACTAGTATGTTACTCCTTTTATCTATAAGTCACTTATAACATGTTTCACTAAAAAATATTAAACTTCTTTGTTTAATTTATACCATAAAATTTAATAACTCTCTATCACCTCTATTTAATTTATACCATAAAATTTAACAACTCTCTATCACCTCTATTTAATTTGCACAAAGTCTTCACATGTAAATAAAGAGTAAATTGTACTCTCATATAAAAAATTTAATGATATATGACTTATAAATAATACTTAAAAAACCTTTTTGTTTACATTATAAATATGACTAGAGGAAAATATGTGCATCCGAAAATCGTCAGTCAACTCAAAATTTCCTATTTGTTATAAAGTTCTTACTCATTATTCTCAAATTAAGTTTTTTGTGAAGTGATCAAAATATGTTTAGTGATATTAGTTATCAATGTTTTAATTGTTGTTATCATTTGATAAATTAATGTTATTACTTATTAAAAATTTTGTTTTTGCCGTTGATATTCAACAGGGAAATTTTTGTGAAATTAGTTGTTATTATTTTATTAGTTGTTAAGTTAAAATTTTTATTTGGTTAACTGTTGTTGGAATTTCTTTCTTTCTTTTCGTATTTCAAATTAAGGGCATTAGATAATTTTACTCTAAAATTTAATCACAAATTAGTCCTAACTAGAAACATTTTGTGATTGGGCCATTCCAAAGTCCTGAAATTCGTAAATTTATTGGGTATTTTTGTCTTTCTCTTATATTTTATAAACAGGCACAGATGTATAATTCACTCTTCCTTTCTTTTAATTTTTTTTTTCTTTCTTCATCGATTCGTCCCAATTTTCATCTAGTGGGGCTCAAACTCGCTAAACATTTTCTTTCTATATTTACTTTCTATTGACAAAAAGGATTTTTATAGGAAAATTAAATTGTTATTTTGTTCTAAGTATATGTATCCCCCATTAGTAGATAGTACCAAAATGATCATAAAGTTATCAGGAAAAAAATTCGTGGTTCGCGTGTTCCACAATTAAAATACCACTCTTATTGGAACATGCACAGTTGACTCCAAATACACAATGTGCGTGTGAAACGCAAGAAACTTCTCTACTAAATTAATAAAGAGCCACTCTGGAGCTATGTCATGTTGCCTTACACTTGATCACATGCATACAGTTGACTAAACCAAAATCACAAGAAATTAAAGCATAAACAAACATGATCGATGTCTCAATCGTGTGTTTATATATATATATATATATATATATCTCTCTCTCTATATATATATATATATATAGTTTTCAAGTAGAATTGCCAAATCTGAAAATTTGGGTGCTATCAAATAAGCGGATTTGAACCGCTTACATCCGCCACAAGGTAAACCACCAACTCTCAAGCCCTTGAATGATTCTACCATGGAGGCCAATGCTAAGTAAGGATTATTTTGGTTTCAGAGGATCCAGCAATAGGAGAACAGGTAACAGAGAGCTTCCCCCCGTTACGCCAGGCTCTTTGGTACTAAGAATGCGTTTTGGGTAGATGGCTTGTTTGAGAGGAGAAACAAAGTTTTTAAAAAAGCCAAGGATCATTATGGTTCCATATCCAGCACAGGGACATGTAACTCCCATGCAAAAGATGGCCATGGCATTTCTGAACCTTGGCTTCGAGCCAATAATGGTGCTTCCCCAATTTACCTACAACCAGATTGTGATTCGTAATCATAATGAAGAAAATCACCACCACCACCATCATCAGATCAAATGGGTCGCTATAGCTGATGGGTTAGTCAAGGATACTGCTATTGATTTCTTTGGGATCAAGTCGGCCATGGAGAACACTATGCCTTCTCAGTTGGAGAGATTGATTCATGAGCTTCAAGAGGCCGACACTAGTGGCGGCAGTGGCGGCGCGGTTGTTTGTGTGGTGGTTGGCTTGTTAGCTTCTTGGGCTATACAAGTTGCTGAGAAGTGTGGGATTGTTGTTGCTGGGTTTTGGCCTGCAATGTTTGCCACTTACAGATTGATTGCATCCATACCTTACATGGTTCGGTGTGGCTTCATTTCTGAAACTGGTATATGTAGTTGGTATTTTGTGATTTAACTCACTATTTTTATAAATCAAGAAATGCATAGCGTTATTTCTGGTCGTTTAACACAGTACACGCAGAATAATAGATAAAAACGGTAAGGATGGGAAGATCCATTTATTTTTGTCATTGAACAACATTATCTGTAGTACAGTGTTTTTAACAAATTCATGATGTGAGATATTTTATTATTATATATTTATGGCTACTAGCTTTGTTCTAACTTCAATGTTAGCTAGTTTCATTGTTCTTTTCTTTTGATGGGCACAACTTAACAACAGCTAAGGTCTAATTTTATTCCAGAAATTTTTTACTAGTAAGTAATGAGTATCCAAAATTTTTTTAGGAGAGATATCACTTCCAAAGTTTACAGAACATATAAGCACTACTCTCATCGATTCCGCCACTTGGATTTGCTCTCTCTCTCTCTCTCTCTCTCTCTATGTGTGTGTGCGCGCGCGCTGATCCATGGTGAAGCTGAAAGATCTAGTGGCTAACTAGTGAAGCATAAGAGATTGACCACACTCATCAAATGACGTTCTAGAATCTCTTTTCAAGTTGCCTTCTTTAGCGAATTTGAAGTTGCCTTCTTTTTTACACGGCGGCCATCCACCGTGAGATCCAATGCGTAGTTTAATCTTTTTTTGGGTTTCCAAAGATTGAGTTACTTGTTGCATGTTCCTTTATTGATTCAAGATTTTAACTCCATGCTTCGTTTTCCATTGTCTTCACTAAACTTTATCTGCAAATGATTATCATTGTTGACGGTTTGTCGGTATGGATCTTCAAAAAAAATTGTCTGATTTATGATTTATTGTAGCTAGGGCATGGTTTCTTCTTTTCTTTCATTTTGATAGCTTGTGACTTCCATTGGATTTTTTTTTAATCTGGGAGAAGAAAAGAATGTCAATTTTTTTTAATTGAGCTAATTTTCATCTTTGATTCATGTTTTAGTCTTATTTCCATACTTTCAGTATGGTTTTAGTCCAGTTTAGATGTGTTTTCTTAAAAAAGAAATCATGCTTGTTGGAGACTGATTTCCACTGAGGGAGGAAGAAGAAAGAGAAACTTAACCCATTTAACATGTATAAGGTTCCAGAGCGAAAACTTTCAGGCTAAGATTCTACCTTAACCCATTTAACAATAATCTGAAATTACTCATTTAACAATAATTTAAAATTCTTCTATGGTATTCTTGCAGTTAAGAAAATAATTGAAGTATAATGTGTGTGCTTGTGTTTACTATCGAAATGGAAACTAAAACCATGCTAGCTATTTACAAAATTCAGTTTTAAATAATTTATATATTCTTATTACATCATCTCTTTAATGTAAGAACTAGTTTGTAGAGTTAGATGGGTCTTAATTGTAATACTTCAATCCAATTTGCCTTCCAACTTTATACTTTTTTAAAGTATCCCTATTGACATATTATATTGTTTCCATCCCCAAGGTTAATTACGCTAAAAGATGATATTTTAGAAAAATTAACACATTTTTGATATAAAGAACTAACATAATTAATTTCTTTAATCTAATACCCAAATTAGTGTCTCACATTAGGAAGGTTTCGTTGGAAGAGAGACTTTACAAGTTTTTGGTTCCCCAACTTTAAAGTCTAGCTTTTGGGGGTGTTGTTATCATAAGGACTTGTACCATTTGTTTTCATTAAGAGAAGACCAACAGGAGAGGCCTATCCACAAAGTATTCGGATCAAAGGTGTTGACTAACAAGAGGTTGAGTGACATCTTGTAGTGTGATGCCACCAAGACATCATCTCGATCGATCGACTAGAGAGGGCTACCTACAAAGAATTATGATTGAAGGGACTGACTACTAAAAGGCTGAGTGAATCATTGAGTGAAGTGACATAAAATGGAACTGTTTGGATGTCAACTCTTAAGGGATGTGCATTGTAACAAATCTTCCGTTGAGAAGGTTTCCTCCAAAGCTGGGTCTTATAAGGCCTTTTGGAGATGACTCTAATGGCTAGCTCTTGGGATGTAGTTCTCCCAATGACTTATTACAATTAATTATCTAAATCTTATACTTAGGAGGGAGGTAGTTATCTAAACCTAAATCTTATACAATTAGTTAAAAGTATCTTTGATATTTATATTTGCCTACAGGACTTCCACGACATGAAGGAAAATTGAACAATATTTATAGGACAGTGTTTCTAGGAAATTCACTGTTAGATTCTTGGTTCTATATTCAGATGGTGGACACAATTTAGCATCAACCCAAAATCCTTATAAAATATTGTTTGCATTAAAAAATAATTCAGAATAAATTCTCTTATCACTATCGAATCAAGAACTTAAATTGCACTATTTACAAAGTTCAGCTTTAAGTAGTAGTTGTTGTTGTTATAAAAAGCATGGTTTTTTTGCAACTTGCTGTGATTATGTGATTACCTCTTTTTTTTAATATATGAATTTGTAATTAAAGAATCTAATCTAAAATAATCTTTGATGTATTTGCCTACAGGACTTCCACAACATGAAGGCCAATTTTGCTTCTTACCAGAATTTCCAGTATTGGACACCGAAGATCTCCCTTGGCTGATTGGAACGGTGGCCCCACAGAAAGCAAGGTTTAAATTTTGGATAAGAACTATAGAAAGAACTAGAACGCTCAAATGGCTTCTCGTGAATACCTTTCCTGAAGAAACCAAACTTGATGATTCCCCAATGGCTCTTTTGCCCCTAGGCTATCATTTCAATCACAGACAAATCAACCTTGCGAGCTTCTGGGAAGAAGACAAGAGCTGTTTGGAGTGGCTAGACTCTCAAAACCCTAACTCAGTTGTGTACATCTCATTTGGGAGTTGGGTGAGTCCGATCGGTGAAGTCAAGTTAAGGAGCTTAGCAATGGCGCTTGAGGAATCAAGAAGGCCTTTCCTTTGGGTTCTGAAGGAAGCATGGCGTGAAGGCTTACCAAATGGGTATGAAGAGAGAGTCTCAGAGCATAACCAAGGAAGAGTGGTTTCGTGGGCCCCACAAATGGAGGTTCTGAGACACAAGTCCGTGGCGTGCTACCTCACACATTGCGGGTGGAGCTCGACAGTGGAGGCGATACAGTTGAAGAAGAAGATGTTGTGTTATCCAGTGGCAGGTGACCAATCCTTGAACTGTGCTTACATTGTTCAAGTGTGGAGGGTAGGAATGAGGCTGAAGGGTCTTGGAGTGAAGGAAGTGGAAGAAGGACTTAGAATGGTGATGGAGGATGTGGAAATGGAAAGTAGGTTGAGGGAATTGCATGATGAGATCATTCGAAAGGAAGAAGATTTGAAGAAAGATCTTAGTTTGAATGCATTTGTGGAACACTTAACGGAACGAAGCTTTTGTTAGGATATGCCTTCGATTTTACTATGGATTCCCAGAAGTTTGTATGGTTGGTTCTCTATGTAATCCATGGTAGCCAAAATTGATGGAATTCGGTTCCAACCTCACTCACACTCATGGAACCGGGTTTTAACCTCACTTCCTTCCTCACTTGCCATCTTTACCCTTAACATGTCTGGCCATAACCTTCCACTCTTCTTCTCCTCCACTCATCTCACCTTCATTGTCACTGCCGACGTTAGCACCCACAGCCATGGAGATGTTGACGTGGTATCTACCCATGGAACCCATGACCACGGCGACGGAGGATATTCAGACCCAAATCTGTGATGGAGTAGTATTCGATTCGTGAATCCTGGCTCTTTCTCCTCCCTTTTCTTCTCTTCAAATCCAAATCCAAATCCGACCATGCCTCTTAATCTCTTCTCTTTTTGTTTGAGTTATTACTGATTATTGATGGTTGAAATTTGTGCAAAAATGGAGTGGCTAAAATTTGTGCAAAAATGGAGGATTATGGACGTTTTTTGTGGTGGCCGACCGTGTTGCCTATAGTGGCTGAGGTCTTTGCTTCTCTGATGGTGGTTGGCATTTCTGTGGTGGTTGCATGTGGACAAATTCCGGTGACAGTGAACAGTTGGAGAGATCGATGGTGATGATGTTTATGGAGGTGGAAGAGTTTTTTTTTCCTGTTTTGAGGGTATGTTAGTATTTTCATATTCTAAATATGTATTTCAATTAAAAATTATATCTTATCCCTTTCATCCTATCAAATATATTTTAAAACTTACCTTCACTTTCCGTTCTACTTCCATTTTCAAGAAAAACACTTCCATGTATCAAATGGTAAGAGGTAAATAGTGAGAAGGGAAAATTATTGGGGAAATCAGCCATAGGTCCCAAGGAAGCTAAAAAAACTAGCAAATGGTCCCAAGGCTTTAAATAATTGCTGTTAGGTCCCATGGGACCTTTTAATAGTTAAATGGATTGTAGAAAAGACCAGATTGCCCTTAAGTAATACTGTAAAGCAAGGCTGACTCCCCGAAACCTAACTGTTCAAGGCTTCTCTCCATGAAAATCGTTGACCCGTCTCTGCTCAAGCGTCGTCGCTGCTTTGGTCGCCTGAAGTCGTAGTCGTCGCCGTCGCTCTGCTAGCCTGAAGTCGTCGCCGTCAGCTTTCTCGCCTGAAGCCATCGCTGTGTGCTTCACTATTCAAAATAGCGGAGTCGCCTATCGTGATTCAATCCATCAACTCCTCTCGCCGTGAAGCCATCGCCCTACTCCTTGGTAAGCTGTCGCCCTGGTCGTCGTCATTTCCGTTCTGCTTATGCATTGCGTTGGTTCGCTTGTTGCTTCAGCTGTGGGTTTGGGACCTATTTGTTTGACTTTTTTTTTTGCATTGTTGGGACCTGTTTGTTTGACTTTTTTTTTTTTTTGCGTTGTTGGGACCTGTTTGTGATTTTCGTACTCTATGGTTGTAGAAATTCCCATTTATGAAATTTGAATCAGTTGTCTTGGCTGACATTTAAGATCCTAGGGCCTTGGTATTGAACATTATGCTTTTCTAGTTGGTTGGCCAAAAGAAAGGAAATTGTGTGATAAAGATGAATAAAGGAATGTAAGATGTTTGCGCTAATAAGAAGAACTAAAGTTTAATAAATAAGGTTTAAAATATGTCTTTATTTGATTTAATCACAATTGGAGGAATTACATTAATCAGTGAGCATATACTTGAAATATGGATTATATTGGAATCGTTGTAGGAGGTACTTGAAATAGAGCAGTATGCTCTTTCCAATGTAATCATGGTGACATATTTGGTGGACCTTTTATAGCTGCTATGCATATGAATTGCTATAGTTATCATCAGAAATTATCAAAAAGAGAATCATAGACATCCTTCAGCCATGCACTTTACAACGATCTTTTGCTTATTGTTCTTCACATACTTGTACGAAAACTCATGGGTAATGCTATACTTGTATAATGTTTCCCGAAGAGCACCTGGATTGGCAAAGACTTGACCTTCTCCAATTACAACATCCTTCCACTTTGTACATTTCATTTCAGGTCTGCTAGTAGGCATCCTTTGCATTGCCCACTCCACTGACGGTGAATTGTCATTGAACATCATAACTGAATTTCCTTCGCACCCTTCAGACACGGCATCTAAGCTATAGCAAAATTAAAAAAAAACACTATGTTAGTGATTTCAACTTTCTCCTACCTCAATTATAGCATATTTTTCACATCAAATCTAACTTATAATAACTCTTCTTCTGGATCCTCCGTTACTTTCGTTGTCGAATCATCGTCATTATCTTCTATGTAAACATGCTCCTTCATCATCTACAAGTTCCACGAATGTGCTTCTATCAAATGTTAAAGTGAATTTGATGATAAATCGGTTGATGTCTCTTCCCAAATGATGCTATAATTCTTTTTAACTCTTCATAACTTGTTCCTTCTTTAATGACTCTTGATCTTACCAATCCACATACATACATTTCACCAGGCGATTCATTGCTTACAAATCTTCCTCTTACATGAAGGAAGCATAGTATAGTCTTCCCAGATGTGCTAGCCATTACCATTCACCACTTTCAGATTTTAATTTTCATTAAAACCTGAGAAGCTTTATTAACAACATAATAAGCTTCATTAACAACTTTCACTGTTCTTGTTTACAACCTCTACAGCTACATCATTTCACCACTGCATCTTCACTCTTCAGCTACATTCCATAATTAATTTACATTACAAAACAGAGCATGGCCAACAAACAACAAAGCACACACCATCTTCCTTGTAATGAAAACAACCACATTACTTTTCTATCCATTTAAATGACAAGCATTACTACTATATCCATTTCAATGATAAGCATTAATATTTTGTTTGTATCAGGTATGGTTATTTATAGTTTATCCATCTATTACAAGCCTTTTAATTTGTAGTTTCAGAAATTTCTAGTTTACATTTTTTGCTTCCCTCAGCAACTGTTCTTTGATTTTCGTTCCTTCGAACAGAAATTAATCAAAAATATTTATAGACAGACATCAAAATAACAATATTCCAAAATCTTATGCATAATGTACAGGTTTAACCTGTTCATCATTTGAGGAGCGCAATACATGGGTTTCACTAATAGAGGAGCTACACTTTGAAGAAAGGAGATACAGACCCACATTTAATCAACTTTAGCACCAACCATGTCGAACCATCATCTGCTATCTCTGTCTGATTTAGAGCAGCGATTTTAGGGTCTCCTTTTTTTTTCAGAACTCCCGCACAATCTGCTCTTTTCTTCCCTCTTATTATCTCTGTCTGAGTTAGCCTTGCTTTACAGATTGCTTAAGGGCAATCTTGTCTTTTTCACAATCCATTTAACTATTAAAAGGTCCCATAGGATCTGACAGCAATTGTTTAAAGCCTTGGGACCATTTGCTAATTTTTTTACTTTCTTGGAACCTACGGCTGATTTCCTCAAAATTATTTTACATACATTTATACTTTCCCACCGTATAATTTTTAATTCAGTATATGTACCTTTTTCCCTTAATAAATCATTTAGCTTTGCTTTACTAACAGTAACACCATTAGCTTTTGTACAGGAGCTAAGGATGCGAACAGAGCAAAATTATAGGATTGATAATGTTACCGGAGTAGAATTAAAAGATTCAATAGAGAGAAATGTTTTGTTGAATTGTTTTAAACGGTTTAAACACCATAATAGAATTAGGCTCACTTAACGCTTCGTATTTGACAGGGCATGAACTTTTTTTGGCAGCTATTAGTTTAACCGTCACATAAATGTGGGGGGGGGGGGGGGTTTTG
>JANTPZ010065047.1:2270-19382 GCA_025593235.1 Vachellia pachyceras | reverse complement strand
TGAGGAACAAACTTGTTCCAGAACCAGTGTGACTTCCACACTGAGTTCATTTCTTCAATGGGCACGCCCTTCGTCTCAGGGAGAAAGAAAGCGATGAAGATTGTCATTATGAGGACGAAAGCCGCAAAGAAGAAGAAGAGACCAAACTTCAAGTGGCAAAGCATGAGCAAGAAGATCTGAGCAATCAGAAATGTGAAGACCATGTTCACTGCAACATTAGTGGCTTGCCCAGCAGATCGAATCTCCAATGGACACACTTCACTTGGCACTAACCATCCCAATGGTCCCCAAGACCAAGCAAATGCTGCAACATAGGCACATATCAAGAACAGAAGCAAGTCGGCTTCACCTTTGCTAAATGAGCCTTGCCCATTGACTCCAAACTTCAAAGCTATCATTACTCCCACAGCAATCTGAAACAAACATCAATTGCAATCATAAAAACCAAAGAGAGAGAGAGAGACTGATCAAAACATATATAAGTTGTGTGTTTTACCTGGCAAACAAGCATTTGGATGCCACCTTCGAGGAATAGAATTCTTCTTCCAACTCTATCCACAGAGAATATAGAGACCAATGTGGCTAAGACGTTAACGAAACCGGTAATAACAGCCGACATGAGGGATGCTTGAGCACCAAAGCCGAGGGTCTTGAAGAGGACTGGCGCGTAAAACATGATGACGTTGATGCCTGTTAGTTGTTGGAAGAATGGAATTAAAGTGCAGAATGTGATTTGAGGTCTATATTTAGTTTGTGAGATGTTCTTCCATGGGTGTTCCACTTGTTTGGCTGCTTCACTTGCATCAATAAGATCTTGGAGCTCATCGTCAACGTTCTCAATTCCACGGATCCTCTGCAACATTTTCTTAGCTTCCTCGGTTTTGCCTCTTTCAATCATGGAGTTTGGTGTGTCTCCTAAGAAAAGTGATCCGAGGCACAACAAAAATGCAGGCACTGCTCCAACGCCTAGAGAAATTCTCCATCCATTTTCATGTTTGGCAGTTCCATAGTTGATAAGGTTTGCTACCAAAATACCAATCGTGATCATCATTTGGAATCCCATGTTAAGTGCTCCTCTAATATGTGCTGGAGCCATTTCAGATAAGTACACTGGAACAGACTGTAAAACGTATGATAGAAAATAAATTAGGTTAAAACCACCAAAGAAGGAAGTACTCGAATGCCCTAGTGGCACACTATCAGGGTGCAAATGTTTTTATTACTTACTTGATTGCAGTATCCCACGCCAAAACCAAGCAATATTCGGCCAATGATGAGCATTGCGATGTTTACTGCGAAGCCATTCAACAGAGCACCTACAAGGAAGAACAATCCACCAAGAAACATGGAAGGTTTACGACCTAGGATTCTTGTAGTGGTGGAAGCGAAGAAAGAAGCAACCAAAGCTGCGAGGTATAAGGACGATGTGAACAGTGTAAGGATTTCGTCGTCGAATTTGCAGTACGTGTTCTCATGGACGCCTGCTTTCATTTTTCTATACACAGAAGGGAAAAACTTGATCAGAAATGGATCCATGGAAGTGACTCCTCCTGTGATTCCAAGATCGTAACCAAAGAGGAGACCTCCCATGGCTGCCACAAAGCATGTGACCAAGACAAAGGCCGTCACTTTGCCCTCAAAATGTTTAACTTCTCCATTACCAACATAACCACCTCCTGCCATTTATGAATTGATTGAGGTCTCACTTCTCTCTTCTCTCTTCTCTCTTCTCTCTTCGTTTGCCTTCGATATGTGCTATGGCTTATATAGGATTCGATGTGATCAAAAGGTACCGAAAGTCCGAGTTGATTTACTAAAAGATGATCATATTCAACGTCATTGTGCCTTTTTAGGACATGTCAGTCATATTTTCCTAAATTCTTTTTACCCAAATTCGTTGTTCATGTCCTGTCACATGGATATTTTTCTGTAAATAGGAATTTTGTTTGCCTGGGCCTTTTCTATTTTTGATTGTTAAATTTTTCTTGTTATTATTTATCATTTAATCATTATCTGGAGATCGGTAAGTTTAGTATTTTTGTTTTAACAACAGTCTGTTTGCAGCGTGTGGTTAAGGAAGGGACGCGACGCGCTCTTTGTTAATTTTAGTTTATTTTATTTAAATTTTTCAATACAAGATGAATTGTAATTATTTACTTATAAATGATTTCTTTAATAGAAAATGGGATTAAGCTCAGAACAACAAAGAGAAGGGCGGACCTACATAGATACCATCTAAGAATATGCAGAAGAAGAGTACGTAGAAACTTTCTCACAAAAAAAAAAAAGATTAGAAACTAAAACATGCATTAATCTTTTCTACTCTAGCATTTAGTCATGTTTAATTTGCTTTCTTAAGCACATATTTGTAGCTCTGACCCATCTTCAGGCTCTTCACCTCTGAACCAAGAAATTAATAATTTAACTCTCCTTATGCTTTGTCCATTCAAAAAGAATGACTCAAAGCCGAATATAATATAATATTTTATAAAATATAATTATAAATGTAACAATTATAATCGTGAGTATAATATAACTATAAGGGTAAAGTTGTCCATGTAAAAATAGTTTTCCTCCTATATGGGTAAAGTTGTCCATGTAAAAATAGTTTTCCTCTCTTTAGTTAATATTAAAATTCCCTCTACTCTTGTCATTCAAAAAAAATCCCTCTACCTTTTGTCAAAAGTCCCACATCGGAGAGGCTCGGGATGGTGCTGGGCTATATAAACGGGCGTGCTGCACGCCCCCATGAGCTAGCTTTTGGGGGAGAGAGTAATGGCCCCGTGACACTTTGCTTTCCCTTCCGCCTTCCCCTCCGTTGAACCAATCAGACCCTAAAACGAAAACCAAGTGCTCTGAGAGCTTGTATATAGCTAGTTTTAGACTATATAATGCCTCACATACTCGATTCTCGTTGTTACAAATACACTTTTTCTTGAAAGCAAAAAAAAAAAAAGAAAAAGAAAAAAAAGTTCCTCCCATCCTAAATTTAAGATCCAGGTTCATAATGCAATTTCCACTGCAAAGGATATTTAAGAAAGACATTATTCACATCAATTTAATGAATTTCCTAGCCCTGAGTTACACAAGTGACAACACCATTTGATGGTAACCGGCTTAATGATGAGGTTAATAACTTTCTATTTGTTGAAACCCTTTACTGCTAAATGTGCCTTGCATCTAGTTATGGAGCCATCTGTTCTTTTCCCCTTCATTTTGTACTCCCATTTGCAGCAAATCATATGTCTGCCCGTAGGAACTTCAATAACCAAAAACCATGTCTAGTTCATAACTGTGTGCTGCACGCGCGCGCGCGCACACAGATATATATATATATATATATATATTCTTGCTTAGGTTGAGTCCATTTTATAGAGGCTAGAGCTTCTTGAGCAATCAAAAGTTCAGGTCCTTGGGTTTGAAAATGCCATTCTTTGATCTTGTGGTCGTTCCATGAATTGACTTTTGGAAGAATGTTTGAACATTAATTAGTAACATTTGACTTGAGGAAGGTATTTCTCAAGTTGCAGCACAACGTTAATTAATTCATTTTGCAAATCAACATGTAATTATTCAGATAAAGTTTTGGGAGTAGCAGCTAGCTTTGTGTGTAGTAGCTTCATTAACACCATCAGAATGCTCAAGGCCTACGTTAGTATATTTTAAGTAGCGTTGCAGATTATTGTATCTTTTTGTTAGCACAATACAGAAGCCCACAGCATCTCATGCCCAAACACAGCAGCAGCCCACGACAGTTTCCTGATCCACTATTCTAAACCTAATAGAATATTCTAGATCACTTTACTATCCTTATATATATATATATGTATGTATGTAACAGTGCGACATTGTAAAGACGGCAAGAAATATCTACAACAATATGAGCAAAGAGTTATCATTGTCTTTGTTTTCTCTATCAGCTAGTCCTTGTATTATCAATTCCAAAATGGTATCAGAGCACTGAGTCATATCACCATGACCGATTCGTCTAAAACCCCACCTCCCACTCCTCCACCGCCACAGACACCACTATCACCACCCAACCCAATCTACTCAAACCCACAAATGTCTCACACTTCATCACCGTGAAACTTCATCATGAAAACTACCTCATTTGGAGAGCCCAAATGCTTCTCTACCTATGTGAATAAAGGTATTTTTGTTATATTGATGGCTCCAACCCTCCTCCTTCCTAGAAACTTCCTAATGGCACACCTAACCTGTAACACACTTTAACTTTACCTTTAACTTCACTTTATATTGATTTGGAACTAAAGGGAAGCCTCAATTTGATCAAAAAGTCCAAAATGTTCAAATTGAAAACTTTCAACTTTTGAAAGTTACTATTCACAGCTTTTTGGATCAACTTTGAAAATTCATAATTAATTCTAGAAAAATCGAAATTGAGTGCTTCCAATTTCTATTTGAAGCTTATAAGTTCCTCTATAAGGGGAAAAAATACTCATTGATTCATTAGCTTGCCCAATTGATACAGTTTAATACGTGAAAAGTTACTGTTTAAATGGCAATTTTTCATTTTCCTAGATTTTTATTGATTTTCTTCAAATTTTGCGACATCATAACTTTCTGTACAAAACTTCAAATTCATTGTTATTTAGCTTGTTTTAAATATTGTAATGTGAACTATTTTTCATAAAAATTTCACCTCATTTGGAGTTCATTTGCTTAGTTTTCCGATAGGTCAAAGTTAGGGGTTTGACCAACTTCACTTTGACAATTAGTCAACTTTTTCATTTTCAAACTTCTCCATTTAAAACCCTAACTCTTAAACCTCTTTTAATCATGTTTGATCATGCAATTAGGAGTCATTAACTATCATATATCTACCAAACATGCATAGATTCATATCACATATTACATAACATATGTAATTCTCAAAATGTCCACACAATTACAACATGATTTAATATACATAACCATGAAAATCCTTGCTTCATACATCATGCATTTTCTCCTTACCCTTTGTTGAACTTGTACCTAAAAATGGTTAGTGGGGGAGAGTGAGATTTTTGGAAATCCCAATAGCAAAGCTTACTAACATACATATAAAATTGCATGACATGCTTTAAGTTCATAAAGAAATGTGTAACAATGTAAAATGTGTACCAAGCACATATCAATGCATATGGCCATAGCATAATATCACTCTCATAAACACATTTCAACAATGTCATAAGTATAATCAAGTCATGCATATCATTAGGATCATTTCACAATAATGTTAGATAGAGTTAGAAAACTTTGCTACCTTTACTCCTTAATTTTCTTTACTTTGTAACTTGTCTTGATCACTTTGAAAATCACCCTCTTGAACTAAACTCTTGCCTACAAAATTGACAATATAATGGCCATCAAACATATGCCATTTTAAGGCAAGAAACATTTTAAACTTCCATTGAATTCCCTCTTGAACTTTTCTAAAACCCTAGAACACTTAAACTTGTCTTAATGATTTTTAATGCTTCCCAACACTTGGGTTCACTTTTACCCTACACAGAATCTCATTTTAAAGTCATTGGAAGCATCAAAATCATCAAAACAAAATTCCTTCATCCACTTCCAGGTCAGACCGAAATCACACACATAAATGTCATATTGTGATTTTTCAAACTTCCAACACATATACCAACATATTCTTGATCCCAAACTCATTTCCATGGATTATATAGCTTGAATACAACTCTTCTACGTCAAATATGAATTTGGGCAGCATCTCCCCTTAGGGTTTGACATCCCAAAATTTACAAAACAACTAAACAATCATCAAACAATCACAAGCTATACACCAAACTACTCCTTACAACACAAGGAGTGTTTTGCACATGATTATTGGCTCTAAATCCCTCTCTTTCTAACTTTTGCTCTCAAGAACCCAAACTTTGAATCTTGAAAAAGAGAGGTTTAATCCAAATTCTAATCCATGGAATAGGTAGAAGAGATTACAAGGATCAAGAAAAGGTATATGATTGGGTGGTTTAGCTTCTTACCTTGTTAGTTTGTGAAGTTTTTCTCTCCTTGTGAAGCTTGAAAATGGTGTCTTCTTTCTCTATTTGGGCTGGAAAATTTTGTGCAGAAACGAGGAGGAAGAAGACCAAAATTTGATTTATTAAAACCTTCATAAAAGAATGGATGGCCAAGATGGAAACTTGCTAAGTTTAGATCTAAGGGCTTAAAATGTTGCCACACATGAGACAATTGCTAAGCTCTTATTGGCTCCTTAAAATTGGCAATTATGGCTGTAACTAGATGATAAAAATCTGGTTTGGTTAGCCAAACTGGATCCCATTCGGTTACTTTTACCGATTACACTTTTTACATGTAAACATAACTTTATTCAGGTAAATCTTTTTCTACTTTTCTGAAGATATTTTTATCCTCTTTTAATCTCCATGTTCTCCTCATAATTATGACAAAATCATTATCCCAAAAATACCCTTGGATCTCATCAAAATTTAACAGGGTATTTTATCTTGCCGAAAATCCTTGAAAATGACCAATCAGAGGGCAAAATACTTTTGGGGCATTAAAAATTTTTACATTTTTCACTGATTCTCTAGCCCTTTTTTCGTTTCCCAAAATTCCCTCTAGATTTTCTAAAATTAATTTATGAAATAAATTATATTTCGAGGATTTTCGGGTCTTTTTATCGATTTTCAGGAAAATCGCCTTTATCGTATATTGGACAATAATTTTATTAAATACTATAAAATTCATTGAATTTTTCTATGCCTTGAACTCAACTGATTAAGGTATCTTGATACCTCAAATAATTATTTTTAGGCATTAAATCTTCAAAATTCTATAAATAAAATTCTAGGCCGATTTTTAACAATCCGTCGAAACTATGCTAATCAGTGAGTTCTGCTCTATCTTTTAGATATCTGTGACTTTTTCTGATATTTTGGTCAACAGTTGACTTTTTGACTTTGACTTTGTCAAATGACCAAAATACCCTTACACTTTCTCTTAATGACCAAAATGGCCTGACATTTCTAACTCTTCATAATTCCCATTTTACCCTTGACTTTGTCGCCCTTGATCTTTTTGTGTGATGACCTACTTCCCAGTAGGTCACCCATCCTGAGATTGCTCCAAGGCGAGCACGCTTAACTTTAAAGTTCCAACCGACTTCCACCCACCAGGCCAAATCTAATACTGCGACTTTCAGTCCAACGGCATCAACTTTTTCCGTACTTTCTATCCGTGGGCTCTAACTTGACTTTTGACTACTGGTTTGGCCCTTTTTATCCAATGACCATATTACCCTTGGTCTTTTTTCTTAATGACATTTATGTCCCTGGCTTACATTTTAGAAATTTTAAAGCCTTAGGAATAATTTGACCAATGTCTTTTTGGTCCATTGACATCTTCTCTTTCTGTACTTTCATTTCTGGGCCTTGTCTTATCTCATATCTATCAGTTTAGCTTCTATTTCTATTTACAGAAAATGGTGGATATTACACAACCCTTCCTATATCAAGTGGTTTGAACAAGAACAGCTGGTCCTCTATTTGCTTATTTCCTCCTTGTCTGAAAAACTGATTGCCTAAGTAATGCGTCCCAAAACATCTCGTGCCATGTGGTATGTCCTTGAAACTATGTTTTCTCAACAATCTCAAACTAAATACCTTCAACTTCATCAACAATTAACTCACCTCAAGAAAGGAGGTGAATCCATTTCTGAGTACTTTCAAAAGGCTACTCTCCTTGCATATTCACTGGCTGCTACCGGTAATGCAATTTCTGATTTTGATTTAAATATTTACCTTCTTGGTGGTCTGGGTCCTGAATTTGTTCCTATAGTCACCTCCCTGAACACTCAAAGGGATATCCTCAGTGCTGAGGAAATTCTTAGCCACCTCTTCACGTATGAAGCTCGCCAAAATCAGCATCATCAGTCACCCATAACAGCAAATGTTGTCACTTCTGGTCTGTTACCTACTCCACCTACTTGAGGTTTTCGTCCTTCCTTCAGAGGTCGAGGTCGACACCCATTTTTCAACTGTGGTAGAGGTACTTGTCTCACTTGTCATTTTTTCTCTTCTCACCAAGGCTCTGGTCGACCTCAATATCATTTCTCTTCCCCATCACTGCATTATGTCATGCCCCTAGTCATATTGTGCTTCATTGCCCTCACTGAATTGATCCCAACTTTCAACCTCAACTGACCACTCAGCCCACCTCCCATTTCTCTGCCAACTACTCTGCTTTGTCTCCCACCACAGATAACACACCATGGTACCCAGATACAGGAGCCACTAACCATATGACCTCTAATCTCTCCAACCTCACAATCCAGTCTAATCCTTATGATGGCCGTGACACTGTTCTTCTTGGTAATGGATCACCCACAAACATTCAGAGCACTGGAATTGGTCACCTTTCCTCTGACAATGGCACGTTTCTTCTCTCTCACCTACTGCATGTTCCCAATATCTCTAAAAATCTCTTGTCTGTTGCACAATTTTGCCAAGATAATCATGTCTATTTTGAATTTCATACTCACTATTTTTTTGTGAAGGATTCTCACACCAACAAAATACTCCTCCAAGGACCCAGCCTCGATAACCTTTATCCTATCCAAGGTCTTCACACTCCTTCACGGATCAACACCTGCTTTGGAGCTCGCACATCCATAACTCAATGGCATAATCACCTTGGTCATCCATCCTATCGTACTGTGAAAGCAACCGTCTCCTCCAACACTCTTCCAGTGTCAAGCTCCACCTTTCCTTCTCAGTGTCTAGCCTGCCGAGTGTCAAAGAGCCATCTCCTAGCTTCACTTACATCACCTCACAAATCTTCTGCACCTTTAGAATTTATTTTTTGTGATGTATGGGGTCCATCCCCTATCATTTCTGTTGAAGGTTATCGCTATTATGTCTCGTTTGTTGATGATTTTTCACGATACACATGGTTCTTCCCCTTTCGTACTAAAAAAGAGGTTTACAGCACATTTCTTCAATTCAAACTACTGGTTGAAAACCTACTCAGTCATAAAATAAAAGCACTCTAGACAGACTGGGGTGGTGAATTCCATCCTATGCACAAACTTTTTGCCTCGCTCAGTATCACGCACCACATTACCTGTGCACACACCCACACGCAAAATGGTACTGTTGAACGACGCCACCACTCCATCGTTAAAAAGGCCTTACGCTTCTGTCACATTCCCATACACCTCGCTTTTACTGGTCGTACGCTTTCTCCACATCCACGTATTTGCTTAATTGTACGCCAACAAAATGCCTCAATAACAAAAGTCTATTTGAAATGCTTTTCTGCACCAAACCTGACTATAACTTTCTTCGTGCCTTCGGCTCCGCATGCTAGCCCAATTTAAGGCCTTACACCAAAAATAAACTTGAGCCACATTCCATCCTGTGTGTATTCTTAAGATACAGTCCCCATCATGTCAGATACATTTGTCTCAACCCCACCTCTGGGCGCATATATGTATCACGAGATGTCAGGTTCAACGAGGCCCATTTTCCCTTTCAATCTCACCACCCTTCACCGATACAACCGAGCCCAACATCCTTACTTCCCTTTATCTCCTAAGCCCAACCCAGTTTAAATACTCCTCTCCCATCACACGCACCTACCACGTCCATACCTGCCACGCCTTCCTATGACTCCACCACTTCTTCCTCTGACTCCGCCACTTCTTACTCACCAACTCTCTCTCCTCATTCAATTCCCTCATCACCTACCTCTCCAGGTCCTGCGCACTGTCCCTCTCAGTCACCATCGTCTTCAACCTCCAGCTCCCCTACCGTCCCTCCGCCACCTCCCCAACTCACCTCCGTCCATCCCATGGTCACCCGCTCTAGGGCTCACATCTCAAAACCCAAACTCTTCACTGATGGTACCATGCCATGGCCCCTCGCAGCCTTACTGCCTCCATCTCGATCTCTATTCCTTCCTCAGTATCCGATGCCCTACAGTCCCCACAATAGTGACAAGCAATGGCCGCCGAGTTTCAAGCTCTCTTGGACACTGGCTCCTTCATCACCCTCTCAGAATCTCATTGGTTGCAAATGGATTTATCGCATCAAGATGCTTCGTTGGGGTTGGTGGATCGCTTTAAAGCTCGTCTTGTAGCAAAAGGATTTCACCAACAAGCCGGGTTCGATTTTTCGGAGATATTCTCCCTTGTTGTTAAATCGGTAACCATCCATCTCCTACTCTCTCTTGCAGTTTCCAATGGTTGGTCTGTTCGCCATATTGATGTTCATAATGTGTTTATCCATGGCACTCTCACTGAAGATGTTTTCATGAAACAACCCCCTGGTTTTGTGCAACCTGATTACCCCTACTTTGTTTGTAAACTCAACCGTTCTCTGTATGGGCTCAAGCAGACGCCCAGAGCTTGGTTCTCCTGCCTAAGTTCTTGCTTGCTGCACTTAGGATTTCTAGCCTCTAAGTCAGATCCCTCGTTATTTCTTTTCCAGTCCTCATCTTGTAAAATTTACATCCTTGTTTATGTTGATGACATCATTATTACTGGCTCTTCCCCTTCGGCCATCACTGATTTGATAACCAAGCTTCAAGTCTCTTTTCCCATTAAAGATTTAGGCCCCCTTCACTATTTTTTTGGTGTTGAAGCACATCCTGTCTCTACTGGCCTAATCCTATCTCAGAAAAAGTACATTATTGATCTTCTACTTCATTCCAATATGCTTCATGCTCACCCTGTTCCAACACCGATGGCTACCAACTGTAAGCTCGATCACTCAGGTCTTCCTTTCTCGGATCCCACTCTGTATCGCAGCATCGTTAGAGTACTTCAATACCTCTCCTTTACGCGTCCTGACTTATCCTTTACCGTGAACAAAGTCTGCCAGTTCATGCATGCTCCAACAACTCATCACTAGTCTGCTGTCAAACGGATTCTTCGTTATTTATATGGCACCTACCATCTTGGTCTGGATCTGTCTCGCTCTAGCCCTCGCACACTCTTTTCAACTACTACATCTGTTAAAGCCAGTAACCTTAATGTTTTTTCCGATGCTGACTGGGGTTGTTGTCCAATTGATTCCCGCTCTACGGCTGGCTTCTTGGTCTTCTTTGGCACCAACCTTATTTCTTGGAGCTCCAAGAAACAGCCAACAGTCTCTCGCTCCAGCACAGAGGCTGAGTACCGTGCTCTCGCCAATGCCACTAGTGAGCTACTCTGGGTTCAAAATCTACTAGGAGAACTTTGCATTTCCTTGCCTCATCCTCCTATACTCTACTGTGACAATCTTAGCGCGACGTATTTAGCCACAAACCCTGTATTCCATTCACGAGCCAAGCATATTGCATTAGATTACCATTTTGTTCGTGAACGAGTGATAGCCAAAGATATTTGGATCACCATCATCTCCTCATAAGATCAACTTGCAGATGTTCTCACTAAACCTTTGGTAACTTCACGTTTTCTTCACCTACATTTGAGTCTCACGGTTAAACCACTGCCATTTGACTTGCGGGGGCATGTTAGCACAATACACAAGCCCACAGCATCTCAAGTCCAAACACAGCAGCAACCCATGACAGTTTCCTGATCCACTATTCTAAACCTAATAGAATATTCTAGATCACTTTACTATCCTTATATATACGTACAAAGAGTTATCATTGTCTTTGTTTTCTCTATCAACTAGTCCTAGTATTATCACTTCCAAAACTTTTCTACATTTGATTCATACCTATAATAGCATTAGGAGTAAGGATATTATACTGAACACTCATATTTGCAGGATATTATACTACCACTTATCCCTAATATAAAACTCATTTGAATAATTTGAAGTGATTAAGGAAGCTAAATAAGTTAATTTAAAATATTTATATTTATCATTTTTTTCAAACTAATAATAGATATAAGGATTCTTTGCACAAGAAATAATCAAATTATTCTTTGCGAAAGAAAGGGTATAAACATTGAAAAGAAATGTTCAATCATATCCACATTTCGTGATTCTTTCTTTTCCTATATCCACACTAGGTGAGGACATGTGACTGAGAGGAACAATCCTACCCCAAAACCCATGTGTTTTCCAATCGAGGTGCATTTCTTCAATGGGGTCGTTCTTCATCTCTGTATGGCAACAAAAATGGTCATTACGATGACTAAGGCGGCGAGTAAGAGGAAGAGACCGAACTTCAAGTGGCAAAGTATGACGAGAAAGATTTGAGCTATGGTGGAATAGAAGAACATGTTTGGCCAATCGAACCTTGAGAGGGAAATTTTCACTTGGAACTAACCAGCCTGTGGGTCCCCAAGACCATGCAATGCTGCAACATATGCGCATATCAAGAAGAGATGAACATATGCTTCTATATATTCTGCTAAATGAACCTTGACCACTCACTCCAAAATTCAAGGCTATCATAACACCCATAGCAATCTAGAAGCATAAATGTAATGGATCAGCACATTTTCAAGTTCTCAAAGAGGTTTTGACATGCAAGACGAGGCAATTCATGCTAAACATGTTGAGATTAAATTGTTATGATTTAATTTGATATAAATATCATGATTATTTTTTATTATATTATTCTAGTGTTACCTATTAGTTTGTCTTTTACCTATATAAGGACTTATTGTTACTTATTTTTCTGACATCATAACATTTTTCTGACATGCACGGTAACAGAGCGATCACCACCAATGATGAAGAAAAGAAGGAGATCATGAAGAAGAAAATAATGAGGTCTTCTCTTCTCTAGAGAGTAACTTTGCTCATCCCCAACCTTTTTTATTCTCTCTCGCGGTTTAAGGCCCAATATCTCTCCTTAATTTTTTTTCAACCTCTTCTTTGATTCTCTCTCACAGTTTGAGATCCAATCTTCTCTCCTCAATTTGTTTTCACGATGCCATTTACTCCCTTTGGTCAGTCACCTGCCTCAATCTAATGTGACACTGATAGTTTGTGTCAACAATACAACACCACCACCAGACTAAGGCCCACAACATCACTGGCCCAGCAGAACCAAGTCCATTTACATCAGCCCTACAGAAATATTCTAGAATACTCGCTCTCTCTATATATGTACACCACCTACAGTAATATGAAGATAAGAAAGAAAAACATGAATTGCAATATGAGATTGTTAGTGCATTCTGCTACTGCCTTTTACGCTTTGAGTATTTTGTTGCTGTCTTAACATGGTATCAGAGCTTCACTGTCAGCAATGACTGATCCACCACACACACCTCCCTCTCATTCCTCCGCCACCACCGAATCCATCGCCACACCTGCCGCCCCCATCTACCCATCCAATATTTCCCACTTTCTCTCCGTTAAGCTCACTCCCAATAACTATCTCGTTTGGAAGGCACAGCTGTTACCATACTTGTATGGATAAAGATTTTTTTGCTACATTGATGGATCCAACCCTCCACCCTCTCCTAAACTCACCGATGGCACACCAAATCCAGCATACATCAAATGGTTTGAACAAGACCAACTCATTATTTCTCTCCTTATATCCACACTCTTAGAAAAACTCATTGCCCAGGTCATGAAACACAAGACATCTAGAGCCATGTGGTATGCTCTAGACACTATGTTTTCTCATCAGTCTCAGGCAAAATACCTGCAGCTTCATCAACAACTCACAAATCTCAAGAAAGGTGGCGAATATGTTATAGAGTATTTTCAGCGTGCTTAACACATTGTTGAATCCCTTGGTGCAATTGGAAATCCTGTGTCTGATATAGATTTCAACATCTATTTACTTGGTGGCCTTGGGTTTGATTTTGATCCCATTGTCACCTCACTCACCACCAGACGCGATGCTCTCACCTCTGAAGAACTCCTCAGCCACCTTCTCACATATGAAGCTCGCCAAACACACAATCTCAATTCCATTATTACTCCCATCACAGCAAACATTGCATCTTCAACTGGCATATTACCTACTCCATCCAGAGGCCGTGGTACTCGTTACTTTTATAGAGGCTGAGGAGGTCGATTTTCCAACCGATACACACCTAATAGCCGAGGCCATAGAGGAGGACGCTTTTTTCACCGAAGTCACCAACCTTCTCAACTTAAGCGCACTAGCTGTCAACTTTGTGAACTACCTGGCCACACCATCATCACTTGCCGCCATCGTTTCGACCCTCATTTTCAGCCACCAAGTTCTGTCTCTGCTAACTATACTATCTACCCAGCTACCAATGATGATGACCTCTGGTTCCCGGACACAGGAGCAACGAACCACCTCATAGCCTCTCTCTCAAATCTCAACATCCATGCAAACCCCTACGATGGTGTTGATTCTGTCCAAATTGGTGATGGAGCGTCCCTGCCTATTCAACACACTGGCTCTGGCCACTTTACCTCTCCAATTGGCAAATATCTTCTCACTCATCTCCTTCATGTTCCACAAATTACTAAAAACTTACTTTCTGTTTCTCAATTCTGTCATAACAACCATGTTTATTTTGAATTTCATGCTTCTCATTTTCTTGTGAAGGACGCTCAAACCAACAAAGTCATCCTACACGGTCCAAGCCACAATAATCTGTATCCCATTCAGAACCTCCGTCCGTCCACAACAACCAAATCTACATTTTTTGGTGCTCGTACATCCCTCACTCAATGGCACAACCGTTTGGGCCACCCAGCCTTCCGTACTACTCAGCACATTCTCTCAGCTCACAAACTGCCCGTCACCACTACTGGCCAGCTAACACTGTACTGCCTGCCGTGTCTCCAAAAGCCATCGTCTCCCTTCTCCCACTTCATTACATCGTTCAACTTTTCCTTTAGAATTAATATTTTGTGATGTATGGGGTCCCTCCCCAATTATCTCAGTTGATAGATATCGTTACTATGTCAGCTTCGTTGATGATTACTCAAGATATATTTGGCTTTTCCCAATCAAAAACAAAAGCGATGTACAATTCATATTTCACACCTTCAAAGCACTGGTAGAAAACTCCCTTAATCACAAAATTAAAGCATTCCAATCTGACTGGGGGTGAGTTTCGTCCTCTAGCACATATTCTAAATCAATATGGAATTCATCATCGTCAGACCTGCCCACATACTCACACACAAAATGGAACTATCGAACGACGACATCGCACAATAGTTGAAACCGGTCTTGCTCTCTTATCCCACTCTCACACTCCTCGCTCTTATTGGACGTACGCTTTCTCCACTACTGTATACTTACTTAACCAAATACCCAGTGCTACTCTGTCTCACAAAAGCCCATTCAAAATTCTTTATCATCATCCACCAAATTACAAATTCCTCAAGGTATTTGGCTCGGCCTGTTGGCCAAACTTGCGACCCTACACTAATCATAAGCTAGAACCCAGATCTGTACTGTGTATATTCCTCGGCTACAGCCCAAACCACCATGGTTATTTATGCTTCCATCCTCCATCTGGGTGAATCTATATATCCAAAGATGTTATCTTTGATGAAGCCTATTTTCCATTCACATCACTCTCGCCTGAATCCACCAAACTGGCCCAAGTCACTCCCTTACCATTCACACTTGGCCCAACACATCACCCACACTCATCCGAGGCCCCAAACTCCAACTCTCTTCCCCCTGTCTCGTCTAACACAAATATCTCCCACACTCATTCGAAGAAAAACATGAATTGCAATATGAGATTGTTAGTGCATTCTGCTACTGCCTTTTACGCTTTGAGTATTTTGTTGCTGTCTTAACAGTTTGGTTCTAAGTTTACTCCTTTGGTCACCTGCCTCAATCTAATGTGACATAATGTGCGCATATTCTTTCCTTCACAGATAGTTTGGTTCTAAGTTTACTCCAAATTTTATTTGGTTTTGTCTAGAGCCGGCGATTCATATGGTTTCATCCAAACCCTTCAGATCCCTACAGTTCCTTTGCAATCTATCTGGTTCAATCACCCAAAAGACCATTCGGATCCATCCAGATCCCTGTGGCTTGTCAGTAAATCTGGTTTCATCCCCGAATACTATTTGGTATCATCCAGATCCCCATATTTCGTCTGGTTCCATACATTTGGATCCACAGCTCGTTGGTCTTGCAGCTCCTTCAGATCCCTGCAGTTTCCATTTCGTCTGGTTCCATACATTCGGATCCATAGCTCGTAAGTCACACTACCTCTGCCTAGATCTTCTCATTTAGATTGGTTGCTGATTTGTTTACTAATAGGAAAACTCAAGATATCTTAGTTTGAAGGGGATATTGAGATTAAATTATGAACTAATTTAATATCAGTATTATGATTTGATTTGATTTGTTTCTAGGGTTTGCTATTAGTTTATGTTTTACATGTATAAAGGTTTATTTGTAATCTTATTTAACAAGTTAAATATTATTCCATCAATTTTTGACAAAACACAAGAGCCTTCGTTACATACCACTTTAGTTTGCTCCAAATAAAAGGATTTTCTCTAAAAACTGCAATGTTTGAATAAATTATAATGTATTTTACAAAATTTCAAGGGTAATTAATATCTTTTTTTAGGGTTAAGTGTCAGTTTTGGCCTATAAGTTTTCTTGCAGGATCATTTGACATCTGGAAGAATTTGTAGATCATTATTGCCCTGAAAGTAGAAAAATGTAGCAAGTTCACTTAGGGGGTAAACGACATTCAATTTTTGGTAAAGATCGTAAAGCATGTAATATCAAGACGAACTAAAATCTAATTAAAATAACGAATCAATTATTTTAGTTCGGTTATTCAGTTAACCAAATTAACAAAAATGTAATATTCAATAATTTACTAAATATATAATAATTTACTGAATATTATGCAATAATTTCTAAATATATTATAATAATTTACAAGCCATGTATATAATGATATTTCATAATTTGACATGGACTTTGACATGGAGACAATTGCAAATCCCGCCCGGGTTCTTCTCTGTTCATCAACCATCTCTCTCCTCATCCTTGATCAACCCTCTTGGTTTAGTTTGCTTTTTCTTCGAAGATGAGAAAACCAGAGTGGAGATGGCATCAGTGGCGGAGCCACGTTAGAGTGAGGGTGGGCAATTGCCCCCACTCAATTTTTGGGGTATATGTAAATGCTTGTTAGATTTTTATTTTGCACCCACTGATTTTTAATATTTGAACCCA
>JANTPZ010064760.1:3555-18041 GCA_025593235.1 Vachellia pachyceras | reverse complement strand
GCAGTCTTTGATGAACTAAAAGAAAGCCCTACAAAAGCATAGGAGGTAAACAAAATTTACAAGTCCGCAATAAAAGTTATCCACAAGCTTCAAATTTATAAGATAACTCAACAAAAACCACTTCACAAGACTTAAAAGTCTATATACTCTTCATACACTCACCTATTTTATGGGAGTTTATCGGTAAATGATTAGTCACGGGATTTTTAATTACGCGCAACAGTGTTGCATGGTTGCTCTTTGCTTTTATACGGAACTTCTGCAGTAACTCCACTACACGTATTGTGGAAAAAAGGTTGAAATAATGGCATGAATATGACTGCGGGAAGTGAGAATGAGGATGTAATAATACAATTCATAGCAGAAAAACTTACCCATCATGTTACAAAAGCCTGAAAAAGTTTCTGGTATGTTAGCATGTGGTGAAACTTTAATGAGAACCCCTTGATTGGTTCGAATAAATACACCACGTAACCTACCAGCCTTGTTAAGCCGACTCCTCATAATTTCAAGGAGGGCCTGGATTCAAGAAAATTGAAAACTGGTAAGAAAAAGGATAGCTTTCCACATTGTACGGATGATATATGAACATTGATGTTAAAATATTAAATTAAAAAAGACAAAGCTAAAATGTACCGTTAATGGAATCCATGGAGCATGAAAACAAAGACAAGATCAAAACACACAAAACATTCAAGCCTATGTGTTCCGCAACCACCAAAAAAATTTATGAATGGACTCAACATAATCATCAAAAGCATGAGAATCTACTCTACTGCAAGAATAACATATTACTTAATGATTTTTGCCACACAAGATAACTGACCTCACGGACAATATCAGGCCTGAAATCATAAGGATTCTTATTTTGCTTCCGCAGAAAACTGGCATGATCATCTGGATTCAAATCTGGTACTTCTGAAAGATACAATGTTGAAAAATAAAAGTCCATTTATATATATTGGCCAACAAAAAAACATACTAGTACATGGATAATCATTCAGCATGATACAAAAGCATTATGCTCTTTCCTTTCCCTTCAAACTGTTCAAGACTCAAAAAAAAAAAAAGCATGGCAAAGGGGTTTTTTTTGGAAGGGGGGCAATAAACAAAAGAAAAGAAAAATAAAGAGAAAGAGCACGGCTTGTTTCAGGATATTTCCCAAGCAAATTTAGTTTTGTGGAACAACTTTTAAAACTAAGTTAATCTGCATCCATTACAAATACTTTCTCCAGCTATAGAAGTAAATACCTTGCCAACATTAGCAACACAAAGTGAGGCTCCCTCAAGAATAAAATAAACTCCACCTTCGGAGCTTTGGGGGTGAAGTGCTGGCTGAATTCCTGGAAGTTCCTCAACTGCACCATCATTGTATTCTTCATTCCCTTCTGACTCATAATTTTTCTTAACCATGGTCTACAATACAGATTTGAACAACACACAGACATGTATATATTAGCATTTATCTAAATCGAAAAATTAGAAGAACAGAGAGTCCAAAATCAATGGAAGCATACCCCTACTACTCGGAACGCCAGTTACACAAAACACTAACAGTGAAGGTTGGAGCAAACACTGAGGAGAGAATGAAAGTAGATTAAAATTTAGAATAAGAGAAAGAGAGAATGGTACCTTGGAGCAACCACCGAAGCTTCAGGAGGCTTGAAGGCGACGGGCGATTCTGCGAGTGAAGATCAAAGGCAACGAGAGACGGCGACTCTGCGAGGGAAGCTCAGATGCGACGAGCAACGGCGACGCGATTGAGGCGGGCGTGAATCTCCAAGAGGACTGCGTTCTGCGACTCCGGAGGCTAGAGGCAAGTATAAGCAATGAGGCGAGCGAAAAACCAACGAGTAGAATAAATAGGGATTCAGGTTTAAGGAAAATTGAAACGTATTAGTATCACCAATATATATATATATATATATATTGAAAATTACAGTTGGATATAAAAACATAAGATATTAAGATATAAATTTAAAAATACTAATTTATCTTCGGCCTAAAATATAGACGTGGGCCAACGACTCGTGGAACTCGGATATAAAATATATTTTTTTTATTATTTTTAAGTTGTAAATTATTTATATATGCTTACTCTTTTAAGAAAAGAAAACATATACAAAAATTGCACTATTTAATATTTTATAATTCTTAAATGAGAAATTTTTTTATAATTTATCATCAGGAAAAAGGATAGATTTCCTGATATACGGAATTAAAATTTTCAATTAAAAAAGATAGGTTAAAGAGTCCTCTTAATATAATCTACAGAGCATGAAAACTAAGATAACATAGAAAAATATATTAACACTGATACAATATTTTGTTCCAAAACAAAAAAATATATATGTGAATCCACTCTGATATTTTTTGTTGGAAAATTTTTTGAAAATTTTTCTTGAAAAAACAGATAATTCTCTAATTTTTAGTATATTTGATATATATTTAGAGAGTTATCAATATTATTTTAAAAGATTCTGAGTTTAAAATAGCAAATCTATCAAATAGATCGTTATCTTAGGGATTCGATAAATCTTAGCTAATAATAATAATTAAAAGTTTTTCAAAATTTTTGTTTTTATTTTATTATTTTCTTTTAGGAAGAAAGTGAGAGAGAATCTTGGTAAATTTTCAAAGAAAAAGAAAAAAAAGAGAAAGAGGAGAAAACAATTTTCATATTTTGTTCCTGAAAAATTTCGGGCGTACCTGTAGACAAATTAAACGGATGTCTTCAGATACTCATACGAAACATGGATCACAGATTTTGGATTCAAATTGTTTTCACAGCAAATGCACATAGAAATAGAAGAGGAAGTTTTAAGGGATAATCCATTATAATAATAATTCAAAAACTCTAACTACCTATATTTCCTTCTGTAAAAACCATTCCCACTAAAAGGTTTAAATTTTGAATTTTAAAATTACAATTTCAAAATTATATTTTCAGAATTTCAATCTATTCCCACAAGTGTATTTATCTACACACATGCTCTAACATATATGTTTGGGTCTAATCCATCAAGGGTGACCCATATTCCAACGGTTCTGAAACCAAAAAAATATGTGAATCCACTCAACATAATCAACCAAAGGAAGGAACTTGAGTTGATAATTTTTTGTTTGCAAAATTTTTAAAAAAATTTCTTGATAAAACGCTCTCTCCATCTCCATAAATAAATTATTCTTCCATCTATCCTCCATATCGATCTCTCTTTTCAATCAAAATTAAATAATGATAAAATTAAAAAAATATTTATTAATAATCTCTTAGTTGTGATCAAAATTATTCTACAAATGCGCTTACAATGGAGAAATATCTGTAATTCACCAATATCTGTAATCTCTTAGTTGCAAGATTATTTGTTGTTGTTCGAGATTGTAGGTGCTTGTTGGGTAGCTCTAGGGCTTTAATTTTTACTTAATTATATGGAAAAATCCCAAGAAAATAATATTTGAAATTTAAAATTGCACTATTTGGTCATCCCAACTTCCAAAATTCTATATTCCTGTTCATGATTAAACAGAGAAATTAAAATGTAATGTGTTTTTATGATTTTCCCCCTCGCTCCTTTAAAAAGACTCAATTGATAACTCTCTAATTTTTATTATATTTGAGATATATTTTTTACATATTTAGATAGTTATCAATATAATTTTAAAAGATTATATGTTCAAATTAGAAAATCTATGATTCTGAATTTAAAATAGCAAATCTATCAAATGATTAAAATAAAAAATCTATTAAATGATGTATTATTTTATAGATTCATCAATAAAAGTATGTGATGGTTATAGATGATGATGATAATAATTTAAATTTTTTAGAAATTAATAGTAGAAGTATGTGTATTATGTTTTAAATCATTTAACAGACTTATGGCTCGTTTAGGCAACCAAAAGTCATTCCTACCCTTACCGAGACAAAACTCATCTCACATATTTACCTTGAAATCTGTGTCCGTTTTCTCAACAGACTATCCAAACAGAGCCTTATGTACTAGAGAATTAACAAGTTCTACATTTTGGTTGCGCCACTATTTTTAACAAGTTCCACCACTGGAAAAATTCAATTATTTGAGTGATGGTATGAAAACTTTATTATATTTATAACACGGTTAACAACATCGGTAAACATATGTACTAGCTATTTGAATAACGTCATTTATCACTATCATTTATCACTATTTATAACAAGTTCACACACTGATAGCTTTTTTTTTTCCTGATACAAACACACTGATAATAACTTTAACTATGGAAGAATGATCAAATTATGCAAAGGTGGAATTTGTAAACGACCCTTTTATTAGAACAATTGGTCAACTAGTTTCTCTGATTTATAAGAGAGACCTACATATCCTCAAAATAACATGATTACATCAAAATCACCAGCTGCTGGCTAGAGTAGAGAAGATAGCCAAAAACTTAAAAGCACAAAACAGTAAAGTAACAGACCTACTACGTGAGAATTGACTGGTAAATGGCGTGTTACAGGTTGTTCAAGAACACGAAGTAAAGCTTTCATCTGTATCTTTTGCATGCACACGAGATTTAATTTTTTTGAAGCAATTCCACTACAGTATTGTATAAGACCAAAGTAAAATTTAGGAAACAAGTCCCATTAATTCATAAGAAGATGTAAAATAAACATCAATTGCCCTATGGAAGAGAACGGAATAAAGGAAGAAGGAAAGTCGCATGCATAAAGGAATACTTGCATATGACACCATATAATATATCGCTTACATATTGTTCGTGGAAGACAAACATGTGGTTAGACTTCAAAAATAACTCCTTTATCAATTCTGACATATATGCCAGCTTTATTAAGCGGGATGTCTAAAATGGAGCTGAAAGCCTGTAAAATTCCAAAGATGACTGTTTATTTTGAGCCATATGTAGGTATTTTGACATAGAACTTTTATATCAGACAGCCTATTTTCTATAATATGACCAATTAAATACGTACAGAATGTGACTTGACATATATCCTGTGCAAGTACCCTCATCATCCTGTGTTCTTCAATGGTGTGCATATAGTTCTTCAATGAGTTGCAATTTGCAAGTAAAAGCTAGCACAGTACAGGAACAAGGAGTTTTTAAACCAAGAACAAATACCACCATCAGCGGGTTGGAATATTTGTTTCCTCCAAAGGGAGTTATCACCTTTTTCTTCTTTTATTTTCTTCCACCAACATTGACAATTTATGTGTGACCACAAATAAATCTCATTCTTGCAGCAGTACAATTCATTTACACTTATTAAACTCACAAGCAAAATTAAGGATTAATTAGAAAAAGAAAATGATTAGAGCGCATGCAATAATGTACCACAAGAATATGAAATACTATATACACACCAATGAACCAATGCAACATGATATATATATATATACAGGCCTCAAAAGGCTGCATAGTTTAAGTCTGCTCGCTGACAAATGGTATAAATACATGTTCATAAATAAATGAAGGTCTGGTTTGTAGAGAGAAAAGCTCATTAATGATGATATATATAAATGGTAGCGAAAAATAAATGAAGGCTCTATATTTTAAAAAAATAAATATAGTAGAAAGTAGTCAACTAAAAAAATAAAGACTCTATTTTTAAAAGAAATAATCTACTATTTCAAAACTTAATTATGATATAAAAACAGGTTATATAACTTGATTGGATCATGGTTAAAATAATTAAATCATCACAAGAGTCTATTTTTATACAAAAATCATCAAAAGAGTCTAATCATGATAAAAAGAAATAATATAATCACCAAAATTATCATGATTAGAAAAAGAACTCACATACAAGTGTAAACAAAAATCCACACCACATTAGTGATATTTTGGGCACAATATAATAAAGAGGGTACAATACTTATAGTGGTATAGGAACATAAGAGCTCACACTGAGACTCTTGCAAATGCTCTCAATCCTCAATTCTAGTCTGCTCTCAATACAACGCAATGGCCTCCTATTTATAATATGGGAGGACCAACAAAGACATTAAGTCTCTTGATGGGGGGTTTTAAAGGTTACAAAAGCATTAATGGATTTATGACTAGAAAATGAAACGTCTATCCCTCATTATTCACCCTCATTATTCTTCCATTTCATCTTCCCCTGGTTGGACGAAACTCATCCTCGAGTCAAATTCGA
Source organism: Vachellia pachyceras (assembly GCA_025593235.1). NCBI lineage: Eukaryota > Viridiplantae > Streptophyta > Magnoliopsida > Fabales > Fabaceae > Vachellia > Vachellia pachyceras. The sequence continues at coordinate 11,884 of JANTPZ010064760.1, read as the reverse complement.
CATTATTATCAAGATATCCGCTCAATAGTGTGAAGCCAATCTACAAACTCATCTGGTGGAAGCTTTCTTTCAAAGTTAAGGATGTCCACCTTGATGTCACTATAACGAAATCTGTGTTTTAGCGATTGGTGGCTCCTAGCAGATGATGAACTGCCGCTACCCAACTCTCCTTTAGGGGCTTCTCCATGTTTGTTTAGCAAAACTTGTTGCAGCTCTACAGTACCCTCTAGCTCCTATATCCAGTGTCTCAACTCATTCATCTCCACATCATGCATTGATCTGCGTAGAAAATTGCTGACTGGGATAGATGACGTGGCATAACGTGACATGTGTCGGTCTATGAGTGGGGTGAGCTGTCGATGACTGAACAGATATGCTGACGTGTCAAATGACATCAGCGTCTTCGACATCCAGCAGGCGCGTGGCAGCGCGTGGATCTGGTAGTGGCGCGTGACTCGACGGTGACATCACATGATGGCACGTGCGGTGGCTCTCTAACTTGAGAAAACTTCAATCCAGGGTTTTCCGACCTCCTGAGCACGATGGCGATGTCTGTTTGGTTGAAAAACGACTGGAAATGTGAGTTTTGAGACTGGCAGTGACCCTCACCGGTGTGCTTCTCTGTAACTCCACTTCCTGGACGTTTTCAAGTGGCTCCCTCTCTCTAGAACCTGACTCTAATACCAAAATGGTATAGGAACCGAAGAGCTCACACTGAGACTCTTGCAAATGCTCTCAATCCTCAATTCTAGTCTGCTCTCAATACAACGCAATGGCCTCCTATTTATAGAGGACCAACAAAGACATTAAGTCTCTTGATGGGGGTTTCTAGGTTACAAAAGCATTAATGGGATTTATGACTAGAAAATGAAACGTCTGTCCCTCATTATTCTTCCGTTTCATATAGTAATCTATTTAGCCTTTACAACTCATAATTAGGGGTGAGCAAAATCGCCAGCCCCGCCTGCTACCCGGTCCGAAAAACCCGCTAATGCCCCGCCCATTTTGGGCCCGTTACGGACGGGCCCAAACCCGTTAGTTTGAATTTTAACGGGGCGGGGAACGGGTTACCCCACGGGGTACCCCGTCCCCGCCCATATGTTTTTCTTCCCCGTGTCTGTCGCGTCGTGTGTGTCTGTGTTTGTGTATCAGTGTATGTCAGCGCCTCACTCTCAGTCTCTCACACACACATCACTCACACCGAGCCAGTCAGACAGTCAAACTCAATCCATTCACTCTCAGTCTCTCACTCTCTCCGTCTCTCCGTCTCTGTCTCTCACTCTCAACTCGACTCTCACACTCTCAGCCGTCACCGTTGACAACACGTCGCCTCCCTCTCGACTCCGTCGGCCATCGCACTCTGTCTCGACTCTCGACTGCAGCTCCAGGCCTCCAGCCTCCAAGTCTCTCCGAGTCTCCGTCGTTTTTCACGGTCGCACCCTTATGTTCACTGTTCCAGACCTTGATCTGCTTCAGCGCTTCATATCACCGCCAGTGAGTCCAGCCAGGTAAGCCTGATTCTTCTGTTCTTCATTTCTGACTATGGATTTCTGACCTGGGTGGGAGTATTTGAGTTTTTATTGCCTTAGCTGGAAATCCCATTTGCGATCAGATCTCGAAGAAGGAGCTCGGATTGGGCGTGCTGGAAGGAGACTGGATTCACGAACACGAAGGTGTCATGCACCATAGTAGATGAAGATCATTTGGTTTCCATCGCTCTCAGCCTCTCACGGCCCACATGAGATGAAAATCTGAGAAATGGGTATTTGTCATTGAATCGAAGAGTCACGGCTTTTCCATTGTAGCTGTGGGATTTGGTTTCGAATGGGATTTGGCCTCTCACAGTGTTGTTTTCGCTGTTAAAACTGTGAGTGTTTGTTCTTTGAGCTTCCTTTGCAATGTTCTGAGAAAAGGAAAAACACCTGCAAAATTAGTTGTTTGTAATGGTTTTTTCCTGTGCAATCTGGTGGTGGTGCTGTTGTTGTCTCAACAGAGTGATCAATATGAAGCTTTGTGCATGAATTTCTTTGTTTGATGATTATTACTCCGCTCAGAGAACTTCAGCCGATGGAAAGGAAATTGTGTTTGTGGTTTGGGGGGGTTGGGGTGGCGGGTAGCCCGGCACCCGCACCAACCCGCTCGTTTTGACCCGTACCCGTGAGTACGGGTCAAAACGGGTTTACCCATGGGTACGGGGTGACCCGTACCCGTGAAAATCCTAACGGGCGGGGAACGGATACCCCACGAGGCAGGCCCACCCGCCCGTTGCTCCCCCTACTCATAATAAAACCATATAAATATTCAAGTTTGCACTGATAACTCCAAACTCTCAATTTTGTATCGCTTAAACTTTTTTTATATGCATATATCACTAACAGAAAAATGTCATTTAGCGACGGAAAATCTGTCGTTAAATGGCTATTTTCTGTCGCTAAAATGAGGGTCGCTAATATTTTTGATTGCTAAATGGAAATTTTCTGATGGAAAATAACCATTTAGCGATGGATTTTTCCGTCGTTAAATTAAATGGCATTTTTTTGGTAGTGGTAGTCCATCAACTTTGATATAGGTATTAAAAATTTAAAAAGATTAATTAGTTATAATATAAAGCTGTTTAGAGTTTCATACTCCTCCAAATCCAAAGGTAGGACCTAATCTGTAATGCAAGTTACACTATATTTAGAAACAGATGAATACAATTTAGCCTTTATAAAAAATTGCTAGTTTGGTTATGCAACCATACTCTCTTTAGTCTATCCCATAAATAGGAAAATTTGATTAGATCCCATTCTACAATTTATTTGACAATAAAGGATTTATCTTCAATTCTCCAAAAAATCATATTTAAAACCTTATTAATTGGAATTTTTTCTTAAAAAAAGGTTGTTGGTTCATGGACTAATGTTTGTGAGAAAAAAATTTGAATGGGTTTTAAATAGTTTCTATTAATGGTGAAAAATATACCTTATCTCGTAAAAAATGAGAATGAGAATTTTTTTTTGGTAAACAAGAACGAGAATAAAAATTTTAATGAGTTTTGATAAGGATTAGAGCACACCTCAAAATTTAAAAGTACTTCAAAAGGTGCTTATATATTATTCATACACGAATATTGATAGGAACACTTGGATATAAATAGGGTGGAAAATCCATATTTTAAGGCTAAACCTTATTAATTGGACAGTTTTTTTAGATATTGTTGATGTAGGGAACACTTTTTGTGAGAAAAAATATGAATGAGTTTTAATTAGTTGATATTGTTAGTTAAAAATACTGCTTGTAAAAAAAATAAAAAGGAAAATATACCTTGGCTGCGTTTGGTATTCCGTTAGGAATGCCGTTTTGGCTCCCAAAATCCATTCTCACGCAAGCCGAGACAAAATTCCTCTCACATAAAGTACCTCGAAATCTGTGTCCGTTTTCTCAACGGGTTTCCAAACGAAGCCTATCGCATAAAAAATGAGAATGAGAATAATTTTTTTTGTTCTGGTAAACAAGAACAAGAATAAAAATTTTAATGAGTTTTAATAACATTATGGGAAAAACTTATTCCAACATAAATTTTTTAATAACATTATGGAAAAAAAATATTTTAACATAAATTTGTTCTTAATAAGATAAAATAATGCAAGATTAGAAAAAATAAGAAAATTAACATAATAATGTTAGAGTTAAAATAAACCAATTAAAATACTTATCACAAGCATGACCCACTGAAAATGAAATACCCCTCTCCTTCAATTCACTCCTTCACAGTATGAGATTGGTTTGAACACCTCATAAATACTAAAAGTATCAATTGAAATATAATTATAACATTAAATATGTAAAAAAAAGGTAAATCTTTCTAAATACGACTTTGACAAAAGTCAACATTATATTAATTATAATCATGAAATAATTATTTACAAAGTTTGGTTGTATAGAAGAACAAAATAGGAAAGAAAATATCAAATATACTCTGGGCAATATATTATCATCAATTTAAACTTAATTTAAGAACAAACCAAGCTGAAATTAAAAAAATATATTATAGATTGGAGGTGTAAAACTTTATTTATTGTGAGAAATAAATTTACTTAGAACGTGGAATGGAATAAAATTAATAATTATCATTTAAATATGCCTTTTTATTGGATTCTTATTCCTATCCACTAATAATCAATGAAGATGACGACAAATACAATTAGGGTTGGGAATACGGGTTGGGCCAGCCCGTCAAAATTGGCGGGCTCAACCTGCGGGTTAGGCAGGCTGAGCCCGCGGGTTGGCGGGCCAGCCCGTCTAACCCGCTCTTTTTTACTTTTTTTTAAAAATTGTTTTATATGTTTTTTTTCTTTTTTTCAATCCCAATATTTTTTACAAAGGAAAAAGTAATATTAAATTCTATTTTTAGGAAATTAGTGAACACTTATTGATAAGATTAGAAAGAGAATCATAAAAATATGTAATCTTATAAAAAAATTGAGTAAAAAATAGAAAAAAAATTATTTTTATATAAAATAAAATAAAAAAATATTTTGGCGGGTTGGCGGACCATGGCAGGCTCGGGCTGGGGAACTCCAGCTCGCCACCAGGGAAGAGGGTTGCGGGCCAGCCCGCCAACCCCCATATTCCCAACCCTAAATACAACAAGAGAGAATAAGGAGAAAGAGAAACAGAGGGGGAGAGAAGCATAGCTTTTTTACTTAAAACGTGGAATGGAATAAAATGAATAATTATCATTTAAACATGTCTTTTTATTTGAATAAAATAATTATCATTTAAACATAATACTCTTTAATGGGATCATGAAATAACTTTTGTGAGAATAAAAATATGAATGAGTTATAATTAGTTGCCATTGTTGGTGGAAATATTCTTTAAATCATAAAAAAAAGGAATAAGAATGAGAATAAAACAATTTTTAGGGAAGTGGGAAGTCCCTACCGCAACCACAACAATAAATCATCATTAATTTTTAATAATAGAATAATCCATGCCACTAGTTTTTTTTCCCTTTTTGCCATGTGTCTTCCACTTATATTTTATAAAGATACACCTTAAATAAAGTTATTTATATTCATCCTGTTAAATTTCTTAATTATATATGTCTATATGTCTATGTCTAATTTTTTATGTGGATTTGAGGTTCATAATACTCTATTTTGTTCTTTTTATAAGCAACATTACCACATAAGTCAAATTAGTGTTTATCTAAGAATTTAATGCATTTTCTTTATTTTTACCCCATTTAATCCCTCATCTTTTGCTAAAAAAAAAATCACTCATCTTTTCTTGCCTCCACTCATTCTCTTTCATTTTTTTCATTTATTCTCTATCTCACTCATTCTCTCCATGAATAATGATATACTTAAAAGAAATTGCATCTCTTACAAATTTGTTACTTTAAACTACTTTTAACCACAATTAGATTAATGTGATTTAATAATTGTTGCTTATAAAAATGATAAGAGAGAGTATTGTTTCAAAAATACGATACATGTCATATATAATTGGAGAACTTAACATAATGAATATGAGCAATTTGACCTAAATATATTGCATAGTAACATACTGTTTTTAATTAAAATTGTGAGTATAATTTAATGCACAGAAACATAAGATTGATTAGAAAATAAATAATTTTCTGCATGAAAAAAATAGCACACATGTTTTTAAATAAAACAATAAAAAATAACTAGCAGCAGATATATAAAGAAGAATCAAATATTCTTATCTTGTTTGTCTCAATTAATAGAATAAAAGCATCCTTTTTATCATTGATGCCATTCGGGAAATTAAATGAAAAGTATTTCAGGGCCTTTGTTTTTCTTTTTAAGAAAAGATGTTATTTTTTTAAAAAGGTTTTAGTTGTTATTTTGTTTTTAAAATTCGCATTTTCTTAGTTTTTTTTTAAATTGGGAGACCATTTGTTCTCTACAAAACTCTTTTTTTGTTTACTTAAGAATTTGGGTATTTATTTGTATATAAAAAATTTATCGAAACTTCACCCTCCGGTCTTACATTTATTTTCAAATATAATTTTTTTAAAAAATTATCTAAATAGATTCTTTTATTTTTATTTTCAAAAATAATTTTTAAAACCAGTTTTATAAAATATTTTTTTTAAAAAATAAAACATAAACCATAAGCAAATACGCCTTTTAGTTTTAAGAAAATTAATTTTTTTGGTCCCTATAATTTTTTAGTTGGTTGTAACCTAATATTTTAGACTTTGATTTGGTAAAACTTAATTTTAATAGTTTTAATTGAATCAGATCAATTCCCAAATTTTACCTCACCAAAATTGAGCCCCTTAAATTTAAAAAAAACTAAAACTTTAGTCAGTAAATATAATTTTATGAGATGTAGAGGATTAATATTTTGAATGATAATTAAATTGTACCAAGTTAAAATTTAGAGATTTAGTTAGAAACTAGTTAAAAACAGTAATTTTAGAAGATACTCACAAAAAAATTATTTCGTAAGAATGAGTTCCCTAATTTTTCCCTTTAAATATCCCACTCCAGACAGCATTTCACCCAAACACAACCTGACCAGCACATTACAAACAAATCCTTGGTTCTTCTTGCGCCTCTCTGCCCGTCTCCCAGCGTCTCAACAGCTGGTGGCGCTGCCGTTACTGGCGGCGGCCAAACATGATGATGAAGAACGTATGTGAGGTTGTGGATGGGTTGAAGCCAACCGTGCTAATGGTGACGTTCAACTGTTTTACGTTGGCGTTAACATTCTTTACAAGCTGGTCTTCCATGACGGCATGAACTTGCGAATTGTGATTGTCTATCGTTTCCTTTTCGCCACTGCTTTCATGGCTCCTCTTGCTTTCATCTTCGAAAGGTATGATTTATTTGCTTTATATTCATCACCCCCTTCACTTTGTGTCAATTAGGATCGATGAGCTCTCTTTAATATTAGCGTTGGGATTGAGGTAGCTAGCTAGCTTAGCTTCTTATTCATGGAACTGGTTGTTATCAGTTCAACATGGCAAGGTTTATAAAGCTCAGTAAGTAGTTTATATACAAGTTCAAAGGATTTTCCTAACCAATAGTTCAGTGAGTCTTTTGCGATGAGCTCTCCTTTTGAACTTATTCATAATATTGGTGCTTTCTCTGAGAATCCATACTGATAAAGAGGGTTATTCCCATGAGGGATTCTGACTTGGTTCTTCATAAAAGGCAACCCATAAGGTATTATGATCATCAAAAAGCCGAGTTTGGGTTCTTCCACTCAACAAGCTAAGTTTTTAGAATAAACTCTCATTTTAAACTTGAAGTCATGAACTACCGTGCATTTGTATACTGCATAGCATTTGAAAAATGAGCCATCACGCTGATTAATGGTGTAGCAGCTTCGTCAAGCTTTTATGAATTAAGAGCTTGTTTGAACTAACTTATTTTTATCTTATTTTAAGAGATTTCTCACTGTACAAGATAAGTAGTAGATGAAAAGAATTTTATCTTGAATTGTATAAATAATAAGTGGATTTTAGTGTTCAATCGCAATCACAAATAAGCATATACTAACACTGTTGAGTTAATTGGTGACTTGGGAATTGTTTGCAGGAAGAAGAGGCCAAAGATGACATGGACTACACTGTTTCAGGGGCTTCTATGTGGCTTATTTGGGTATTAAACTAAATTAATTCATCTCACAATTTTTTTTTTAGTTTCAAGCTATAGACCTGAAACTGGAAAAAGAAAAAAATGGACAGATTTACGTATATAATATCACACTGCTCCATGATTTTTGTGTATGTGTGTGTATATACATATCAGAGGAAAACTGTCACAAATATTTTACTTGGAGATGATGGCCCTCACCACTGTAACCTTTGCCTCCGCAATAGAGCTGGGAAAATGGGTCCAGCCCGCGGGTTGAGCCCGCCAACCCGCGGGCTGGGCCCGTTTTCAAAACGGGCCAAACGGGCGGGTTGGCGGGCCAGCCCGCCTTTTTATTTTTTTTAAAAAAATAATATTTTTATAGCTTTAATAGGAAAATGATGATGTTTCAATGGCTTCAAATATTATTTTAAACCTTATTATTTCATCTTAAATGCATACTTACTTTGAAAATTGTTAATTATGTATTATAAACATTGTTAATTATATTTTTTTAGAAATGTATTGTATTTTTCTTCCGAAAAATCAAATAGACTTGGTAAATTTTATGTAAATTTGTTGTATTATTTTTTTTAAAAGAAAATTTTAATAAAATAATAATAAAAAATAAATTTTAAAAATATAAAAAAAAGTGGCGGGCTAGCCTGGTCGGGCTCGGGCTGCCGTTTGGCAGCCCGTTTTCAAAGCGGGCCAAACGGGCTGAACCC
>JANTPZ010064459.1:0-13546 GCA_025593235.1 Vachellia pachyceras | reverse complement strand
AAAAATTATTCAATGAGACGTGTCAACATGTTTACCAATAAGTGCTCATTTCAAGCCGAAAAGGAAGGCAATAGCTTGGGCTTATAAAGTTTATACAATGCATAATAATGCGCCTCAAAGTCTATTGCTAATGGTTAATGTGAATGATTTGGTGTTTGTCCCACTATATACTAGAGGTTCACTGCTGTACAAAGGGTTCATAGAAGTACTCACGCCTCCACATTTTTTTGGACTACTCAAATCTGTGGTTGTGCAACAAGTCATTTGAACAGATTATAAAGGATACAATGTTATGAACCTTTACAAGGTATGGCATTATATGGACCTTGAACTCTCCCACGAGCAGGATTTTGGAGTATGATTCTCTTAAAGGTCCACATCAATGCCTGGCATCAAGGGCTTACACTGCCCTCCATTCTCTACTTTCCATGTTCTGTTCTCCTTTCCTCTTCATCTCTTGTTCTATTGCTTGTATGCCATTGCCCAGGTTTGAGAGTCTTGGTGCTAGGATGTTGAGCATGGAAGAATGTTGGAACCTATTGCAAAAGAATTGGAATTGACTCTCACTTGATGGACCTTGGAGCTTTTAACCTCATGAACTAGGTACTATTGTGACTATCTTAAAGCTTTATATCATTGGCAAAGTGGTATAAGAACCTTCCACAAGCTCTACTTCCATTTTCCCTCCCATAAATCACTTCGCTCTCCTTTTCCTCTTGCCTCTGTGTTCAAGAAAAGTTTTTGAGCCCTCTTTTCACTGCACCTCACCCATGTGTGGACTTCATGCAGTAGACAATGGAGAAATGTTAAAACACATTGCAAAGTACGAGACTTGGGCCCCATACAAGAAGTATAGGATCCGGATATGTGATTTATATGGACCTTAGGCTCTTCAATATTATGATCTATGTTTCGAGATATGGCTCTCCGAACAAAGAAGCTACCTGTTAGGTTATGTAACTCCTGAAGATTAATGCCACAGCAATATGAAAGGACTAAAACGCTCATGTCTACAAATAAATAAGTTTTCACTATCACACAATTTGAATTTGTAGCTTCAAGGCTATCTCAAAATTGACACTTCCCTCTGGTCAAAATGTGAAGACAACTTAGAAGTGTTAAATCAGCATTTCACTCAAGGCGAAATGTGAAAAAGTTTATTGCTAATAAGTGAAAATCATCCAATGCTAAAATCTCCCCACAGATGATATTTTTCTGACCCAGTACCGAGCTGCTATGGAAAGAAAACCTCAGGAATAATGAATCAAGATTACTCAAAAAAATGTCACTGTAAGCCTTGGTAATCTACAGGGAGGAGGCAAATCCCGCACTTCGACCTAGAATTTGGAAACATCATAGAAAAGCTTCTAATATGGATACAAAAATTGATGGCTTTAACACAAAAGTTATCCATTCAAGTCCAACATGTTGAGTGGTCAAAGCTATATGAAGATAATTTAGAGATTTTTCATTTTCAGGTTAATACTAGATGATATATTATCACAAAACGAATGAACTTACAAAGCAGCAAGAAATGTAAGAAGAGATGCCAAAATAAATTTAGGGATGAAGGCAACAGCAAAACTGAAACATACCTGAAATCCATGAACAAAAACAACTACTCTCAAAACTTGCCCATTATGTTGTGGGCTATTCCCAGACTTGTTTGTGACTCTAGATCCATTTTCCAAGATAAGACTTGCTTTTGCCTCCAAACGATTGAAGTTAGAATTTAAACTTGGAGAACAGTCCATGTTTGCCATCCGTTCTATAATAATAATAGGATTGCGCAAAGGATCCTCAAATATATACATGTCTTGAAGTGACCGATTGTTGATCTGCATTAAATTCATATTTGTCAGGACCATTTTGCATAAGAGAAGCATATGTCAAAGGTTTGCATTCAGTAGGAAGAGGAAAGGTTATAAAGCATTCTAGACAAACAACGACTCACCCTCATTTGTGCTATACCTCGTCTATGAAGTTCAGCACGTATGGTTGCAGTCTGAGCAGGCTAAACAGAAAAGGAGAGAGCCCAGATTCAAAGAAATTGGTTTAGTTAAGCAGACTCACATGCAGAAATTTAATGATTAATCTCAAATATAAGGATAATCAAGTTTATGATCATTGTACAAAATGTATTAGATATTTACATCATCAGTTAACTTCCTTGAATTTAAAGATCTTCCATGCATACCCCAGCGGATTAGTGTTCCTTCAACTCGATCACTCACATTCTGATGGGGCATCTCAACTATGGAGTGCACCATCCATATAGACCACTCAGATCTTCGATCAATAGCCCATGACTGACATAGAAATTCAAGTATCTGTGTTTTGTTTTCCCTGGTTTAAAAAATAAAGGGAGGGGAAAGAGAATCATGTCATTGTATCAATTTAATGCTTCAATATTATTTTAAAATCATTAGTGTGCCTCTTGCGTCACAAGAAAACATTCATGCTAAGATTTTATTTTATCAATGAATGAAACACAATATGCATAAACCCAAAAAGCATCTTCATTCAGAAGAAGCTAAAGCTCTCTTAGCCTGAAGATCAGGCTCAATCTTAGCTGATAAAAGTAAGGAAATGTCAGCCTTGGCATTAGGGAAAAAAATGAGGAAATAGAACTAACTTTTCCAAATGAAATAGAGATCAGAATAGATGCAGGAATATAGAATAAGAACTATGAGCAACTATAAAGTTGCCATACTTGAGATAATTAATTGAGATGTAATTGCTTAAGTAATATATGTCAACATACCTATGAAATTTCAGAAATGTATTCCACAGCTGCAGGAGTTGATTCCCCATAGACTGATAAGAATTTAACAACTCATCCCAAGATAAAGACTGAAACAATTTGTAAGTATGCATATTAATAAAACCAGTAGCTTTCTGTTGAAGGAAAGGTTGAACTGCTACATAAGTGATAAGTCTGAAAGATCAATAAAAGGAAGAATAAATTAACAAAGCATCCACACTGCAGATTTTCTACCTCAGCACTGCCTTCTGAACTAGAAGATGGTTTCTGTGAAAGCCTACTATCGGGGCTGTCCAAATGTACCAGTGGAGAAGAGTTATACAATTTTGTAGGGTCAATTATGGAAGTCATTCCAGTAAGATCAATAGCTTGGTTGATTCCTTCGCTTATTCTTCTCAGATCATCAAGGAGGATATCATGGGCAACCATTAATGCTTTGATGAGCTTAGCCTGATTTGAGATTTGCCCATCAGTACAACTTACTAAGGCAAGAAAAAGGATTTCAAGGGAACAAATGTGTAACGAGTTTAGCACGTAATATAAATCACAAGCCTGTGATAACAGCATCTTCACAAAAGAAAAAAAAACTTATTGAAATAAAAGTCAAGTAGACTTAAAAACTTAGATCATATGAAATTTAATGTGATAAAACATGCCTTGCTTGACTTAATAGAATCTTCATCATGAGCGCCTTCAGGAGATCCATAATCACTGGCATAATACAAGTAGTCAATTATGAGAGCTGCAAAGTATGTAAAACAGTAAAAGGAATAGGCTCTAAATTATTAGGATGCAACGGTGACCATGATTGTGATGCAAGCTTCAAAAGCTGAAACTTTGACAAACCTGGGTACCTTCAGTCGGCCTGTGTGATAGCTAGCCTTTTGCAAACAGATGTGAACACTTGAATCAACAAGGACAGCATGTGAAACATCAAAATGGACAGGACAATATGAATGCAACCCGAGAAGAGCTTTAGGGGGGATTCTATACTCATGAACTGAAGCAGAGTAAGCATCTGGAAACGCTTGCATCTCAGCTCTGCACAATGATGCAAGCAATTCCAAGGTTCACATCTTCCAATTGACAATAATTATTGACAAGAAAATAAACCCCACTTCAATAACTACCCATGTTTTTAATTTTATTTGTTAAAAAAACCAAGAAGTGGGAATGGAATCATTGACTAACCCAATATCAGATGCATGGGCCTGCATAAGCTCAAACTTCAAGATGACAGCAGATGATTTTGCCTGAGAAAATAAAATCAATTAGCCAATATGTTACAAACAAGAAGGAAAGAGTCCTCCGCAATTCTAAAGAAATATTGGTGAGTATAATTGGAATGATACACTTTTTATAAACTGATTTTGACCCATAATTATGATATACTTACGTTATTGCTTTTTTATTGGCTGAGTTCATGTTTGTCTAATTTGTTTTCTTTCCCAAGTTCTTTGCTCTGTTCATTAGTCATGTTTTCATTATTTTGTACATGCTGAGGGCCCTTTCCACTTCTTTAAGAATTTCAGTATTCATTTAACATGAAAATACTATATTACTATGTCAACTTATAATAGGAAATTTTAGGGCTTTCAGTTGGCCACGTTGGAAAAACCCAGAAGGCCAAGCTAACACCAAAATATCATATGAAGCCTCAAACATGTCCTTCTTTTTTAATTTTTTGGTAATACAAAAACACCATGCTTTCAGCAAGCTTTCTCTCTCCGTTATCTGGGTTTTGGCGTCGGCTACCTAGTTGATTTATTCAACTTTCAGCATAAAGAAATCCACTACCCCTGCATATATATTTTATGTCGTCTCAAACTATCATGGGATAAGACAATTGCTGACCTCATATCCAGCAAAAGAAAGGTAGAATGAGATCATAATAGAAAGAAGCACATCCTGCCTAGCATATTTGATTCGAAATGGTGGTGTAGAAAAACTGTTGTCTGCATCATCTATTTTCCAAACTGTACATAAATTGTCAAAACCCACTTCAGGAGCTGCAGCAAAAAGATCGAAATGGATTATCAGATTCACTCTACATTAATCGAAGACAAAAGGTAGTCTCACTGCCTTATGATATCAAAAGTGTATCGTAGCTATAAACAGTAAGCTTTAGAAGCGTAAAAAAGTTTTCAAAACATGAAGGGTAAATATTTTGACTTAAATTCAGATTATGAGAATTTCAAGTCCATCATGGTTGGACAGTACAAATTTATTCAAACACCTCCCGGGGGGGGTGATAATGAAAGAAAATATTGGTATATAAGCTCTAAAAGTTCTACCACAGCATGGTCCATGATGTGGTCTAGATTGAATAGAAGAAAAGGTGATGACAAAGAAACAGCATTATGAGGATCACATCATGGCTAATGATACAACCTTGTCTTCTAAGACCCCAAAATTAAGGTTGTCTCATTTGTTTCCTCATTCCATCTTTTCACACCCCAAAACACACACACGCGCGCGCACAGAGAAGAATATCATTCGGCCATTTACAGAACTCCTATTAAATCAGACAAAACATTAATACTTTTTTTTGGGGAAGAGGAAGTTTAAGTGACTACTGACAAAAGAAATATGATCATTCTGGAGAACTAACCGAAGTTCCAAAAAGTAGAAATAACATATGAATACATGTTTTGCAGGCAATATTTTAAAGCTTAATTAATGATCAAGTCAAAATCATATAAAAAAACTTAGAGCACCTGTATTGAGCGAATTAAAAAACAAAGCAATTTACTCTGAGCCTCATATGTCAAGAAAAAATTGTTTAGCAAGCTCTAAGCTTCTAGCTAACTACTGGAAAATAAAAATGAAATTGTTCATCATATATTTCACCTAAGAACAAAATTGCATGTAAATCACATACACATGCATAACCTCTAATCAAACAGGCACAAGCTCTCAGTGAACCTGAATTTGTAGCTATGTGAATTAATTGTGTCTTACTACAGCGAAACAGCTGAAATGAATTACTAATATCTCAACAAATCACAGATGTCTCAAAAGATTGTAACTATATTCACCTTCATACTGAACTACCCGTGCTGGAATCCCAGGATAGGAATCTTCGTCATCTTCCCATCTCAAAGTAACCTTGATTTTGTACCATCTACATTACATGACTGACATTAAAAAATCAAAAAGGAATACAGAAAATATTTGAAACAACATTCACCAGAACTCATCAACTCTGCTGAAACTAGAATAGAGCTTACCCTTGTTCGAAAAGGTCTAGATTATGAAACCTATGAATGTAAATGGCAACTTCATGAACAGCATCCATCATAGATAGTAGATTTGCTCTTGCAGGGCCACTTTGCTCGACATTGACCAACCTTTTGGTCGACATATTCCTCTGATTCAGACCCATAAACCATCGTAGTCTCCGAATCCCAAACATGAGTGGCACTAGCAGATACTGTGATACTGATACCTAATTCCAAAACTATCATCCCTAGTTGTTTCAGTAGAACTTGAGCAAAACCCACATATCCTGAACCAGAATGAACCCAATATCAACCTTCCCACACCCCTTAGTTTCTATGCTTACTAAACCCATCAGAAATCTCTCCCTGTTCAGAGATATATAGCTTTAATGTCAAATTGCAGAGCACATCTGTAATGTAGGTTTTGAGTTGAAGATATTGATGGAGGAGAGTTGGGAAAGGTTAAGAAGAAAAATGGGCACAGGAAAGGCGTGTAAAGAACTAAGAATGGAGACGGACTTTTTTGTGTAATCATTCTTGTACCTCGTTGGCACACAGCAGGACCCAACCAGGAAAAAAATTTGTAAAAAAAAACATGCCTTGTTTTCTTGTCAAACCCTACAGGAGCAGGTGATGATGATGCATTAATGATAGTTTTTTTTTCTATTGGGTTTTTAATTAAAATTCCCCCAAAAAGATAAAAATGGGAACTTCGAAAACTGTACCACAAGGAGGAATAGCATGTCGTGTCAGTACAGTCTACGGCCATGTAAATGTTAAAAAGTGATAATTACATCTAGATCCTAAAATAGAAGATTAATTATTTTAATCATTAACAAATAAAATAGTTATCATTAACAATTCTTTAAAACCTTGCTATAATTAATTCATGGGATTTTAAAATAATTTCACCTCTTTAAAAAAAATGAGGCCATGTTCAGTTCACATTGTGAGATTTTAACTGTGGGGATCGAAAATCACGGGCCGTGACTCTGGGTTGGAAAATTTGGTCGGCTCCTTCATTATTCATGATTCATCTGATCATCCGTTGTCCGTTGACAGATTAGATCCCTTAACAGTTAAGACATAAAAGTAAAGCAAGATTCTTTTACCACTTGACGCCATGAAAAATTGGCTCAAGGTTAAAATTGGCAACAACTAAAAATAAATTACAAAAATAAATTGAGATAAAATTCTTCTATCATATTTAATTTTCTTGAACATCCAATTTTTCTTCAAATTGGGTTCCAAGCTCAAATCCATGAAAAAAATCATATTTTCTAAGGAAAATCAATTTGACTAAAATACCCTTGGCTATTTTTAAAACTTACCCATTAGATTCTTTGAATTTTAAATTTCCACCTCATGCAATTTCACTCTCATTTCCATTTTTGCATTGACATGATCCCAGCAAACCAAACCGGTAGCCTTTTACCAGTCTTCCAATGGAAAGTAATACCTTTTCTTCCCTTCTTCTCTCTTCCAGTAAAATAGACTTATTATCATCTTTAGCAAAGCAAGGAAAGAGAGCTTTTAAAGTAATAAATTTGTTTAGAATAAACAAAACACTTTAAAAAGTGTAAATCTCAAGATACATCAAATGTCTCAAGCTTATAAAACCCATCCCTCCATAAGAAGACATAAATACCCTCTGCCACATAGACAAATAAATATATGGACCCACAATTTAGTTGTACAAGAGATTACCATCTTATTTTTCACCATGTTATTAGCCTTCAATAACAAGGATTCACAACTGAAGAAAGCACACTAGAGTTTACTGGAGAAGTCAAATGGCTGTCACAAGCTAGAAATAATATAGGTCATGAAGCAACTCATTAACCCTTTCTCTTTCTTTTATACAAAGGCAAGCATCAAGCTTGAGGTTTACAAAATAGCTTACTTGTCACAAGTAAATCAAGTATACACTGCAAGTTTCTAGTAGAATAGTTTTACCTTAAGGGAAAGTCATGCAATCTTATTAGCTCGTTAGAAGGGAGCACCGTTTATAGAAAACAACAATCGAAGCTGTAGAGCGTTGAATATCTAAGTAATCCTGGACCTTCTCATTCATTCATCACGCAAAAGAAAAGCATTCCATACAGACGTCCAGATATATCAGCACAATGAATCCATAAATGAACATGACTGACTGGGCCTATTGGGCCTACCTCACATTGGCCCATCAATCTAATATATCACGCAGCTAATTTCTACACTCCCCCTCAAGTTGGGGTTTGAAAATATTCAAAGCATTCAACTTGCTAAGTAATCTATTTTGTACACTTTTACTAACTGCTTTAGTAAGTAGATCTGCCTCTTGACTAGCATATTTAACATGTCTCAAGCTAATCATTTTGTCTTGCAATTTCTCTCTAACAAAATGAAGATCAATCTCAATGTGCTTGGTTCTTTCATGGAAGACAGGATTGTTGGCAATATGAATTGATGCCTTGTTGTCACTGTGGACTCTACAGGTTGATAATGCTCTATATTCAACTCCTTGAGCAGCCCTTTGACCCATACAACCTCCGAAACTGCTGATCCAAGAGCCCTATACTCAGCCTCTGCTGAAGACCTTGAAACCGTCGCTTGCTTCTTTGTTTTCCACACTGAGTGATCCTCCTAGCTTCCAAATATAACCTGTCACAGATCTTCTGGTAGTTGCACAAGCCCCCCAATCTGAATCGCAAAAAAACTCAAGTCCAAGTTTTCGTTTGGAGCTGATAAGGGTGCAAACACCTGGGCTTTGTTTCAAATAGCACACGACGTTATAAGCAACTGCCATATGAGCTTTAGTTAGATTGTGCATGTATTGATATAATGCCTATACAGCAAAGCAAATGTCAGGCCTAGTAACAGTTAAATAAATTAACCTTCCTATAAGCCTTCTATATCTCTCAAGGTGTTTTAAAAGATCTTCCTTCCTATCATTTCCTTCCTCATATGCTCTCAACCTCATATTCGGTTTCATTGGTAAATTAAGTGGCTTACATCCACTCATACCCGCATCAGAAAGCAAATCCAGCACATATTTTCATTGTGACAAAGCAATTCCTCTATTAAACCTAGCTATTTCAATTCCTAGAAAATATTTTATATCTCCCAGATCTCTAATCTTAAAAGTATCATGCAAGAAGGTTTTTACTTCATTAACTCCACTATCCGAACTTCCAGTGACAAGTAAATCATCAACATATACAAGTACCAAAACAATACCATAATCAAAAATCTTGATTAAAAAAGAATAATCATGTTTACTCTGTTTAAAACCACATTGAAGCAACGATGAAGTCAGCTTTTGATTCCACTGTCTAGAGGCTTGCTTCAAGCCATACAACGACTTTTTTAGTCTACACGTCATATTCTCCTCCTTGCATGGAAAGCCTTGGGGTATAGACATGTACACCTCCTCATCTAAATCTCCCTGCAAAAAAGCGTTATGTACATCCATATAAAATATATTCCAATTATTCATAGCTATAATTTTTAAGATAACTCTCACAGTAGCCATTTTGACCACTGGTGAAAAAGTATCATGGTAATCAATTCCCTCTCATTGTGTATAACCTTTTGCTACTAAGCGAGCTTTGTACTTATCTATTTCTCCATTTGACTTGTACTTAACCTTAAAAACCCACATACTTCCTATAGCTTTCTTTCCTTTAGGAAGGGGCACTATGTCCCATGTGCCATTGCTCTCCAAAGCTTCTACTTCCAAGTTCATTGCCTTGATCCATTCTGGGTTCTTAACCACTTCCTTATGACTACACGGTTCCATAACAAAGTCCAAACTCATTGGAAAGCAAAAATGTGAGGGAGACACACATGTATAATCTATATAATTCGTAATCGGATACAAACAATTACATCCCTTTGTGCAAGTAGTGCTTTGGGTAGCCAAATTACACACATAGTCTTTCGCCCAAATTGGAGGTCTTCTATCCCTATTAACATGTGCAAGTGGTGGAGAAACTAAAGTTGGATCTCCTAAAGGATGATCATCAGGCTAGTCAAGGAAAGTTCCATCCTTTGCTTCATTTTGAATGAGTGGTGAGAGGTTTATGTTGCTGCTAAGATCTGTAATAGCAGAAGAATCACTTTCAAAAGCATCAAAATAAGACATATGCTTAAAGTCATTGTGCACTCCCCTTTGGACAGGAGGCATGCTATCTCAAAAGGGAAACTTATCATCAAAAAAAGTGACTTGCCTGCTGACCAACAACCGATGAGATTGAAGGTCAAGCAAGAGAAACCCTTTTTGCCCAGGTGGATATCCTAAAAAAACAAAAGCACTGGAACGGGGTTGAAATTTATCATGCACAATAAGGTCAATGGCATAAGATAAACATCCAAACACATGCAAGTGATCAAGAACAGGTGCAGATCCATAAAGCTTTTCCGAAGGAGTTTTGAAAGAAAGAATACGAGAAGGTATGCGATTAATCAAATGAGCAGCCATTTGAACACATTCACCCCAATAATGGATAGGGATGCCAGAATGTATAACCAAGCTACAAGAAATTTGCATTAGAGTGCGATGTTTACGCTCAACAATACCATTTTGTTGAGGGGTATAAAGACAAGTGGTTTTATGAATAATGCCTTTTTCCCAAAAAAAAAAGGTCTTCAAAGTAGAATTGACAAATTCTGTACCATTATCGGTACGCACATGTTTAACAAGAGAGGAAAATTGAGTAGCAACAAAGGCAAAAAAAATTTTAGTATGCACTGTAACGTCAGATTTACGGTGCATAAAGAAAATCCCAAGTAGCCCTGGAAAAATCATCCATAATAGTGAGAAAGAATTGATAGCCTTGATGTGTAGGTGTCTTATAAGGTCCCTACACATCCATGTGCAGTAAATCAAAGCAAGATGAAGTTTTTAATATAGCTGGAATTGAAAGGCAATCTCGTTTGTTTAGATTGCAAACAAATATCACATGGTCTATCTGGTATATACAAATCAAAAACTATGTTCAGATGTTTCAAAACTGAATAGGGTGCATGCCCCAAATGATGGTGTAACAATCGTACAGCATTTGTCTCATGAGTACCAACATATGCATTCACAACAGAAGGATAAAGAGAAGACAAAACAGTAGATACAACAGGATTAGTGTCATCATCATATTGTAAGATGTAGAGTCCATCAACCAATCTACCAGTCGCCTTCATCTTTCCACCCTGAAGGCCCAGCATTAAGCAACAATTAGGAAAAAATGCAACAAAACACTGTTGCTCTCTGTTCAATTTAGACACAGATATTAAATTGAACTACAACTTAGGTGCATACAACACATTTTTAAGGTTAAAACCATTTGAAAAACGTATTGAGCCCACATGCGTAACCAGTATCTTATCACCACTTGGAATCCTGATATTAGTAATCGGTTCTGTATAGATATTATATCTATCAAGCAAATGTAAGTTACCTACTAAATGTGTCGTAGCTCTAGAATCTATGACCTAATTTGTACGTACATTGTTACAAAAAAGATGAAATAGCTAAACCCGTGCCCGTAAAGGCATGAGCTCCAGCGGTTGAGTCTGCGTCCTTCCTCAAAAAGTCAACTAGTATCTCGTATTGTTCTTGAGTCAAAGAAGGAGTCACCAAATTTGCTGTGTCTTTAGTCTCCTCTCTGCAGATCAACTGGCTCAGATTTGCTACATCATCTATAGGTTTTCTTTTACTCCCTTTAAACTCGGGAGGGAATCCAACAAGCTGCCAACATTTCTCCTTCACGTGACTCTTCTTGTGGCAGTGTGTACATTGTGGTGGCGCAACTCCTCTGCCTCTCCCTTGACCACAACCTCTCCCCTTAGCAACCATGGCCATGCTATCCATTGGATCATTTTTTCCAAAGTTCACGAGAATACATTGTGCCTCATCTTCAGCAATCATGGCAAAAGCCTGATTGACACTAGGAAGGGGACTCATGAGTAAAATCTGACTTTGAGCTGCAGCAAAGGAGTCATTTAATCCCACAAGAAACTGTAGAAGTTTCTGCTGCTGCGTGCATTCTGTGTAAACCTTTGCAGTGTCACATTTACAAGAAGGCAAAGGAAGAATCGCAGATTGCTCCTCCCACAACACTCTCAGTTTTATGTAATAACTCGTGACCGTTAAAGACCGTTGACGCAAATCAGAAATCTCACAGTGAAGAGTAAAAATTCGAGACCCAGTTACCTTGTCAAACCGTTCTTGAAGATCAACCCATACAGATCTTGCATCTTGAAAAAATATGAGACTATTCTGATGTTCCTGTGAAACGGTGTTGAGAATCCACGAAAGCACAACCGCATTGCATCGGTCCCATTGATCCTGAAGGTGCATGTCTTGCGCATCTCTGGTACAGGTGCCGTCGATAAACCCTAACTTGTGTTTCCCATGCAGTGCAAGACGCATTGCTCAAATCCACAATGTGTAATTTGCACCTCCTGTAAGTACTTATGCAACCATCAGCATTCCTTGCATATCTGAAGGGTGGAGAAACAGTGGGTGGTTGAACCTTACCTCGGCAGCTCTGGCATCATTCGTATCTTTCTTCTCTGCCATTGGTTCCATGTCGCAAGTGCTGCGTCAACGAGGTAAAGATTAATCTAAAGGCACAATTTTCCGTTCAAGGGAGCTGAGGGTTCGAGTTTAGAAGCTCCTAATGCAGAGTTCTTTTTCTTTCTGCGTTGTCGTTCGTTCTTTTTTTCTGTTTTCTTTTTTTACGTCATAGTTCGCGTCAGTAAATTGGTGATGGGAATTGGGTCTTCATTCCGTCGCACACGTTCTTGGAGCATCTGATTCGCACGAGTTCCTTTCAAGGCTGAATCTTGAGCCCGCAACGGGACCCAGTTCTGGAGGGATTAGTGAATTAATTTCCCTTTCCCTTTCTTTTCTTTCTCTTATTCTTCCTTGATGCTGGCCCGACTGTCTTGATATCGGGCTCCTTTCTGCATCAAAGAGTGTGATGAATTCTTGGATCTTAGATGTGCTCTAATACCATGTAGAGCATTGAATATCTGAGTAATCCTGGACCTTCTCATTCATTCACCACGCGAAAGAAAAGCATACCATACATACAGGCGTCCAGATATATTAGCACAAGGAATCCATAAATGAACATGACTGACTAGACCTATTAGGCCTACCTCACATTGGCCCATCAATCTAAAATATCACGCAGCTAATTCCTACACAACAATCGAAGCAAATTATAAAGAATCGTACCTTTTTTCAGTATCAAGTTTCCAAGCGTAGTTGAGTAGAATTATTACCTCTTCCTCTCTCTTCCGTCTTGAGTGTGAATATTTGGTGAAGTTTTATGTTCAACGGGTATCGTTACTACTTAGACTGTACTGTTAGAAGACCGTAGTATATTACCACATTCCAATATGAACAAATCCAAGCAAGCAATATTAATAGATGGTGTCCACAGCAGAATGATAGAATCCTGATTACTCTTCAGAGTCGATCTAGCTAAGTAATTAGCACGTATGATTATTTTCATGCATGAGTGGGTTATATTGCTAATGATCTTATTTTATTTAGTAATAAAAAAAGATCATG
>JANTPZ010064434.1:0-17643 GCA_025593235.1 Vachellia pachyceras | reverse complement strand
TATTATGGTTTGACAAAATAATTTTTCATCACTTGCACAGAACACTCGAGTATTCCTAGAAAGTGTTATTAACACTCAAGCACTGAGATTTATCACTCGAGTATTTGATTCTTTTCAAAACACTTTCACATAACACTCGAGTATTACATCAAAGCATTAAAATTTTCTTTGAAATAATCTTTGTAGCACTCGAGCATTGAAGTGTAATGCTCGAGCACTGTCTCTCTCTCTCTTTTATCTGACAGC
The DNA here is from genome assembly GCA_025593235.1 of Vachellia pachyceras. Lineage (NCBI taxonomy): Eukaryota > Viridiplantae > Streptophyta > Magnoliopsida > Fabales > Fabaceae > Vachellia > Vachellia pachyceras. Next base: position 17,397 of record JANTPZ010064434.1, on the reverse strand, counting down.
TACTCCTACTTTCTTACCAAATCTTTCCTTATTTGTGTAACGGTTTTTTAAATATCAACTGCTCTCATAATTACTCTGTGCCTTTTTATAGTAACAGAAAACGGGTTCTTCAAAACCCCTTCCAACGTGGACTCCCAACGGACAAAATTACATATGTTGAACATACTACCTACAGAGCTACAGTCAGACCACTAAAATAGCAGTTGAGAGTAACTGATACAAATCATACTCCAACGGCTATACAAACTTTGAGCAACGGTTAGCAAACAAAGTCTGGGCTATAAATGAGAAGCATTCAAGCCAGAGTCAAAGAGAGACGAGACGTGAGATGACGAAGATGATAGAGTCACTGAACACAAAACAGAGCACATCTTTATGACTCTAATACTTTCTTCTCCGAGAGCTTCATTGTTCATTTATCCACTCTTTGAGAGAGTAATTTATTGACTCATCCAAACTTATTGTATTTCCGTGGGAAACTCAAGATTGGGATCTTGAGATTGTTGGGTTGAGTTTGAGTTGAGAAAACAGAGAGTGTGAGTCTCTGTTATAGTGCAGTCTGTGAGGTAGAGTGATTTCCAGTGTAACCTTACAAAGGGTAAGGGGAGAGATTATAAAGGTTCCTCAAGTACCTATGGTGAAAACTTGAGTGGGTTCATAAATGCCTGGAAACATTTATGGGGTTCTCAAGTACCCACCGTCATAAACTTGAAAAAGCTTTGCAAGTGTCTGTAGAGGACTTGTGGTTGTAATGGTTTTCCAAGTACCTGGTTTAAACTTGGATGATATAGTGGATTGAATATCTCAGAGGTGCTCTGGGGACTGGATGTAGGTCAGAAAGGGCCGAACCAGGATAAATCGTTGTGTGCTTTCTATTCTTTCATCTTCATTAACCTGTATTGTTTTCCAAACATGCAATCTATTTTCAATATATAAGGTTTTGATAAACTTGATTTAAATGTTTTAATAAATCAAGTTTTGAACGAAAATTTTGTAAACACCCAATTCACCCCCTCTTGGGTGCAGCCATTCTAACAGTTTGGTTTGATTGAAAGGGAAGTGAGGAAGGGTATTATTAATAATTACTTATTTGGTTTAAGAGGGGAGGAATGGTAATAATTTACTATTTTACCATCACATATTAATTTAGATTTTATATAAATTAATTTATACATTAACATTAATTAATGCATCAATATTTTTATTTACCATGAATGTGATATTATATTATATTTTAATTAATTTGTATAGTATATGTTTTAATCCTAATTTTATTATTTTCATTTTTATTAATTTTAAGAATAATATATTTTTATTTATTATTTATTTTGTTGAAATATTTTTTATTATTACTTATTTTAAATTAATTTTATAAAATATATTTTTAAAATTTTATTTTTTATAATTTATTTTTAATTTGAATTATGTAATTAATATTTTTAATTAATTATATAATAACAGTTTTATTATAATATTTTTTATTTTTATTTTATTACAGGATATTTTAAATTAATAATGTTTTTCCTGAAGGTCATTAATGGAATACTAGAAAAATTGTAAGATAAACTTGTCCAAAAGTTTGACTCCCGTCTCAAAAATCTCAATTTAGATGAGAGTAAAAATGGGGGTTTATGAGGGGAAGTGAGTGTAATTTGTAAATTCAAACTCCCCTAAAAAATTTTAAATCAAATGACGGTTACATCTCAGCTCTCAAATCTCCGTTCAGAGGAGAATGAGTTTTAGAATAAAAAAAAGTAATCAGTTAGCTTCTACATATATATATATATATCTATATCTATTGGAACCCTTATGCAATCACACACACACAAGGTTCCACATGCCCCTTCCTCACTCTGACTTATTGCATGGCTTCAATTGTACAAGCTTAAATGATTGGTTATCCATCCAATTTTTTTTCTATTATTTAAATTTTAATCTAATGTTATTCGGCTTGGGCCTAATCAACCTGTTTTTCAATTGAATTGAAGCCTTTTGACTAGAAAAAAAATGTCATTGTATCAAAAATAAGAAAAGAAAAAAACATGCCATTGATTAAATAGTTTCACGCACCCATGTGATTTTATCCTACTTGACTACCATTGACTACTAGTAACGAGCTCATAACTCTAATTAAGGGGATTCAAAATAAATTAGACTTATTCTTTATATATTCTGAAAGGAATTTAAACAAAAATTTAGTGGGTTTAAAATTAATAAATGAGTTAGTATAAAATAAATCATATAGTACTAATATGTACCTAATTTTCTGAAAATCGGGGAGTGCGGTTGAACCCACTCATATATATATATATATGTGTGTGTGTGTGTATGTAGGTCTGCCTGTTGACAACCATTAGCAATTGGCTTGCAATGAAAGTCCAGTATGTTGCAATATGTCGTCTGACATTGCTAGAATCAGAAGAGTTACATGTTTCATAATTTTTTTCCACAATGCAATCACATTCTTTTCTTAGTTGTTAATTCTATCTTATCATATAGTTACGGTCTTCAGGTGATTCTTACAAGCAACAACTATTTAAATTAAGTAAAATGAATCATTATTTAAAATTATTTAAAAGTAATTAACGGGGTAAGAGATATAACACTTTTCCAAATAGACCTTTAGTGTGTTTAGATAGCCCATTTGGAGAATGAACACAGATTTCGAGGTAAATATGTGAGAGGAGTTTTGTCTCAGTAAACGCAGAAATGACTTTTAGATACCCAAACGGACTATCCAAACAGAGCCCTTGAAGATGATGAGCGTGAGAGAAGGAAAAGAGATGAAAGAGATTGAGTGAGACATGCAATAAGTTGAGGGCAAAAATGGAAAAAAAGTGCATTACATTTTTTAATAAAGCAAAATTGTTGTTTATACTCTCTTATCCTATGTATGAAACGGATAAGGAATGCTTTATTTAGTCATATTTATAAGTTATATTGTTAAAATTTTTTGTTCGAATATACAATTTTACTATTCATTTATCATATGCTAACTTTGTTCTCATATAACATAATTGATATGAAATATGAATAAAGTCAAAATTTATTGAATTTTAAATGAGAAATGAGATTTAAATTTTTTCTTACTTTAAATAAAAATATTCAAAATGATTTATAAATAGAACATGAACAATACATAGAACCACATCAATGAAAAATAATGTTACCTATAAATAAATAAATAGGTAAGGAGGAGGTATATTTCAAGTAAAATTTGAATTTAATATATATATATATATATATATATTAATCACATCATAGAAAATATCTTCTTTATGGATAGATAATACTCCATCTTTAAGTGTTCGTCCGCAAACCACCATGCTGGTTTCACGGGTACCCTTTGCACCCATTTCCTCAATTCAGCGAACCGATTCCAGTTCCAAGTCGTCGTCTTCTTCAACTTGTTCCAAGCTACCACGAAATTCTGCTTTTCCTTTGCCTTGCTCTTCAACCTCTACAGCTTTGCCTTCCATTCATGCCACTAGCAATGGCTCTGAAGAAGAACTCAAACATAGTGGTAATGAGAATCGCAAGAGTGCCACTACGCAGAAGTTCATCTACAGCAGAGCCTCGCCTTCAATCAGATGGCCCCAATTGAAGCTCTCAGAAATGTACCCACCTACACATACCGATGTGGAAGACAGGGAAGTTTCTTCATCCGCTGAGAGCGCAGGTTTTTTTGATCCCAAAGAGGAAACACAGGAGGACTCAGATAATATTTCACCAATTAATGTGAATGATGAATCCCAAGAAGCATTGGGGAGGCGTAGCAAGACAAGGGTAAAGAAAATGAACAAATTGGCGCTTATAAGAGCGAAAGATTGGAGGGAGAGAGTACAGTATTTGACGGATAGGATTCTAGCCTTAAAGTCTGAGGATTTCGTGGCGGATGTGTTGGATGATCGGAAAGTTCAGATGACGCCAACTGATTTTTGCTTTGTGGTGAAATGGGTTGGGCAAAAGAGCTGGCAACGTGCACTTGAGGTCTATGAATGGTTGAATTTACGGCATTGGTACTCGCCGAATGCGAGGATGCTCGCCACAATCTTGTCGGTTCTGGGGAAGGCTAATCAAGAAGCTTTAGCTGTGGAAATATTCACTCGGGCTGAGTTGGACTTGGAAAATACAGTCCAAGTATACAATGCAATGATGGGTGTCTATGCACGGAATGGCAGATTCAAGAAGGTACAAGAACTGCTTGATTTAATGCGTGAACGAGGATGCGAACCAGACTTGGTGAGTTTCAATACTTTGATTAATGCCAGGATGAAGTCAGGTGCTATGGTGCCTGATTTAGCTCTTCAACTTTTAGATGAAGTTAGGAGGACAGGTCTTAGACCTGATATAATTACTTATAATACTCTTATAAGTGCTTGTTCAAGAGAGTCCAATTTGGAGGAAGCAATCAAGATTTTTAATGATATGGAGAAAAACAAGTGTCAACCTGATCTATGGACATATAATGCTATGATTTCAGTATATGGTAGATGTGGTTTTTCTAGAAAAGCTGAGCATCTATTTAAAGAATTGGAATCTAAAGGATTTTACCCTGACGCAGTCACGTATAATTCCTTATTGTATGCTTATTCAAGAGAAGGAAAAGCAGAGAAGGTTAGAGATATTTGCGAAGAAATGGTGAAAATTGGGTTGGGTAAGGATGAGATGACATACAATACTATCATAAACATGTATGGAAAGCAAGGCCAGTATGACCAAGCACTGCAGCTTTACAGAGACATGAAACTATCTGGCCAAAATCCTGATGCTGTTACGTATACTGTTTTAATTGATTCACTTGGAAAGGGAAATAAAGTTGTGGAAGCTGCAAATGTGATGTCTGAAATGTTGGATGCAGGAGTGAAGCCAACTTTGCACACGTATAGTGCTTTGATATGTGCTTATGCCAAGGCTGGAAAGAAAGTGGAGGCTGAGGAGACATTTAAATGCATGGTTAAGTCAGGGATCAAAGCTGACTGTCTGGCATATTCAGTTATGTTGGATATCTTTATGAGGTTCAATGAGATAAAAAAGGCAATAATGTTGTATAAGGAAATGGTTCGTGAAGGCTTCACACCAGACAATGCCCTTTATGAGACCATGTTACGAGTCCTTGTGAGGGAAAACAAGTGGGAAGTTGTTGATGACATTGTGAGAGATCTTGAAGAACGAAGTGGTATGAATCCACAAGCTATTTGTTCTGTTCTTGTAAAAGGAGAATGTTTTGATCATGCTGCTAAAAAATTAAAAGTTTCCATCTGCAATGGCTACGAATTGGATCATGAGACTCTGCTAGCAATTATGAGTTCATATAGTTCTTCTACAAGATATTCAGAAGCATGCGAACTGCTTGAGTTCCTAAAAGAGCACGTTCCAGACTCTAATCAACTGTTAACTGAGGCACTTATCATTATACTTTGCAAGGCTCAAAAGTTAGATGCAGCTTTGGAGGAATATAGAAATAATGGGGCCCTTGGTTCATTTTGTAGAAGCTATACTATGTACGAGTCTCTTATTCAGGAATGCAAGCAAAATGACCTTTTTGAGGCGGCTTCTCAGGTTTTCGCTGACATGAGATTCTGTGGTCTAGAGCCATCTATCTGTCTGTACCAGTGCATGGTGTTTGTCTACTGTAGAATGCAAATCCCAGAGACAGCCCACCACTTGCTGTATTATGCAGAAAAGAAAGGCATCATACTTGATAATGTATCTGTTTACGTAGATATCATTGAGACATATGGAAAGTTAAGGCTATGGCAAAAGGCAGAAAGTGTAGTGGGAAGTTTGAAGCAAAGATGTTCAACGGTGGATAGAAAAATCTGGAATGCCTTAATACATGCTTATGCCTTTAGTGGATGTTATGAGAGAGCTAGAGCTATTTTTAATACAATGATGAGAGATGGTCCTACCCCAACTGTTGATTCCATAAATGGATTATTACAAGCTTTGATTGTCGATGGGAGGCTGGATGAACTTTATTTGGTCATTCAGGAGCTGCAAGATTTGGGGTTTAAGATAAGTAAGAGTTCCATACTATTGATCCTTGAATCATTTGCTCTGGCAGGTAACTTATTTGAGGTGCAGAAGGTATACCATGGAATGAAAGCTGCAGGTTATTTTCCTACTATGCATCTTTATAGAATCATGATGAGGTTGTTGTGTAAAGCTAAACGTGTGAGGGATGTAGAAGCTATGTTAAGTGAGATGGAGGAAGCGGGATTTACACCTAATCTTCAAATTTGGAACTCTATACTTCAATTGTATTCTAGTATTGATGATTTTAAAAAGATGGCTATTGTTTACCGGAAGATCCAAGATTCTGGTCTAGAACCAGATGAGGAAACTTATAATACCTTAATTATAATGTACTGCAGAGATCGTAGACCAGAAGAAGGTTTGACATTGATGCATAAGATGAGAGGACTAGGTATGGAACCTAAGCTGGACACATACAAAAGCTTGATTGCAGCATTTGGTAAGCAACAACTACTACAGCCAGCTGAGGAACTCTTTGAAGAGCTTAGAGCAAATGGTTATAGACTAGACCGCTCTTTCTACCATATAATGATGAAAATTTATAGAAGTTCTGGGGATCATCTGAAAGCTGAAAATCTATTGGGCATGATGAAGGAAGCGGGCATAGAGCCCACAGTTGCTACCATGCACTTGCTTATGGTTTCTTATGGCAGCTCTGGGCAGCCTCATGAAGCTGAAAAAGTCCTTGAAAACTTGCGAACTTCTGGATTAGTTTCAGATACTTTACCTTACAGCTCTGTTATTAATGCATATCTTAAACATGGAGATTATAAATCTGCAACTGAAAAGCTCACGGAGATGAAGGAAGTAGGATTGGAACCAGACCACAGAATATGGACATGCTTCATCAGAGCTGCAAGCTTGTCTCAACGATCAAATGAGGCTATGAATCTTTTAAGTGTACTCCAGGCTGCTGGGTTTGATCTTCCAATCAGGTATTTATTAGTCTCTAGAATAATTGCATGCTTCACCTGTTATATTCATACATGCATATATAAGTATATATATAAATTGTCCAATTAAAGTATATTACTTGATCTGTAGGCTCCTGAGAGAAAAAAGTGAGTCAATAGTTTTAGAAGTGGACCGGTATGTAGAGAAAATACAACCTTTGGAAGACAATGCAGCCTTTAATTTTGTCAATGCTTTGGTGGATCTCTTGTGGGCATTTGAACTTCGGGCTACTGCATCATGGGTTTTCCAATTGGCAATCGAAAGAAGCATCTATCGCCATGATATCTTTAGGTCGGTATCAATTATTCTTTTCCAAACTTTTTAGTTATGTTATGCCTCTATTGATGTTAGAAACTGCTGAGACATATTCTGAGTAACTGGGTGAACGGAAAACAACCAACGAGAATAAAAAATTAGTCAGATTAATCAGTGAAACAAATGGTGATTTTTTGTGTTAGAAGAGCAATTTTCAGTGTTGGACACAAGGTTTCTCACCAACTATATGTTAATTATTTGTTTTTTATCAGTTACTGCGTAGAGTTTCCTTTTAAATTGCTTGACACATGTATCTATGAATTGTAGAGTTGCTGAGAAGGATTGGGGTGCTGATTTTAGAAAGTTATCTGCTGGCTCAGCTCTGGTTGGTCTTACTTTATGGCTTGACCACATGCAGGCAAGTTCCTTTTTCCGACTGAAGCCTGTTCATGTGACACAGACTCATTCACTCACTCTATGCATTCAAAGCTTTGCGCTAAAAGTTTCAAGACATATACTTGATCGTAGAAAGTCACCCTCGTCTAGTAATGTTTAAGGATGAGAACAGAATGTTTTCTATGTCAATGAATTAAATGATTCCAGACTAATTAATTCCTAGAAATTTGGGGCCTAGTTCTCTTTATGTTTCTTGACGAATAAAACCCTGCTCTTTCTGATCAGAGGCATAGTTGTATGTTTATTATTTCTTTTTCTTCAGGTTGATCAACTAAGCATTTGGTTCAGAGAAAAATTATATAATCATAGTTCTAGTCTCGATTTGATCATTCTCCATTGAGAATTGAGATTATATGTGAGATGACGATAGATGTTTGAGATGTAACCGGAGAACAAAACAATCCTTGATGAAAACAAATATCTTTAAGTAGGTGCATTGTCAGACTGGTCTGCTAGCGCTTGATATCTTGATTGCAGAGACTACCCAAATTCTAGGATAGTTGGACACCCGCACCTGACCTTGCTGCTATACTGCATACTTATTATTCTATATTCTTTTCGTTTTAGTTTGGTACTATTATTACTATCTCCAGACCCTATTACAAGAGCTAAACAAGTTGTTCATTTTGATCCTAAATATAAGAACTCAATCCATTTTGCATCTCAGAATTATAATTTTCCCTCAAATATGCATATTGATCACGCATAGTAAAGGGATTTCCATCATGGGTAGTTTTCACATCTTCTTAAGCCGAAATGGCTGGGGAGAGGAAAGGTTCCCTTTTTTTAGGGTACTCCGGGGAATAGATCCAGTGGAGACGGGGTGGGGCCCGTAGCTCAGAGGATTAGAGCACGTGGCTACGAACCACGGTGTCGGGGGTTCGAATCCCTCCTCGCCCACAACCGGCAAAAAAGGGAAGGACCTTTCTCTTTGGGGCTAGGAAAATCACAATGCACATAATTAAAAAAGGTATTCTAAAGAAACCAACACATATTTGCTACAAATAATCAGCTTAACTATTTTTCTTAATATTTGTAGTTTAGTTATTTAGCTTTTATATTAAGAACTAAAGGTAATATTAAAACTTATGTGCTGACATGGATGGCTAGATTTATCATTAATTACGTCTTTGATTTTTATTATGGCAGGATGCTTCCTTGCAGGGCTGCCCAGAGTCACCAAAATCAGTTGTTCTCATAACAGGAACAGCTGAATATAACATGGTTTCCCTCAATAATACATTGAAGGCATGCCTTTGGGAAATGGGGTCGCCTTTTCTTCCTTGTAAAACACGCACCGGGGTCCTTGTAGCGAAGGCTCACTCCCTCAGGATGTGGTTAAAAGACTCCCCATTTTGCTTGGATATGGAGTTAAAAGATTCCCCAAAACTTCCAGAATTAAATTCTATGCAGCTTGTTGAAGGATGCTTCATAAGACGCGGCCTCGTTCCGGCTTTCAAGGAGATCAATGAAAGGCTGGGAATAGTGAGCCCCAAGAAATTTTCTAGATTGGCTTTATTACCTGATGACAAGAGAACCAAAGCCATTGAAGCTGATTTAGAGGGAAGGAAAGAGAAGTTGGAAAAGAGAAAGAAAATTGTTGACCCAAAAAGGCTAAGGAAGATCAAGAAACTAAGGCAAAGGAAGTATATCAAGGAAGCTGAGTTGTCTAAGAAAGGTGCCTTGGACATGCAAAAGACTTTCACGGCGGTTGGTTCAAAGACTTCAAAGTAAACAATATACTGAACCCAAATAATATAAACTCACAATTGTACAGATTCATTAACTTCTAGTGTAACAAATATTCTGTCTTATGATCAAAATATTTTTTTAGATGTTAATTTCTGTACACTTAACAAAAGCTTCATTGCATATTGTGATCCTTGTACGGAAAAATTTTGATTTATACAAGGGACAATTAGTAGTTAGCAATTGTGAAAGGATTTCGGGCATGCCTGTAGACTAATTGAATAGATGTTTCCACAAATATTCACACGTATCGATGATCACAAGTTTGGATCTAAAATGCTTAGCACGTCAAATGCACAATTGAAAGAAGAGAATTACAGAGAGGGAAAGAGAGAGAGAAAGGGATCCTTATGTTTCTCCGTCAGTTGTATCGTCTGAAGAGGAATAATCCTCTATTTATTATTATAATTTTAAATTCAAAACACAACTACCCACCATCAACACAACCGTTCCCTCATGTGTTCAAATTTAATCTTTTTTTGGGAAAATCACAATTTATTTCCCACGGAAATGTTTATTAACAAATCTGCCACAATCATAATGGTTTTGGGCCTAATCCGTTAAAAGTGAATCAGGCCCATTTTCCAATAAGCCGTTTCTTATATTTAGGTCTAAAAACAGTCTCATTTGTGTCAAGTTCTCTTCTTTCTACAATTTTTTTGGGTCTTGTTCATTATCTTGTATTATTTTTAATTTTTATAACACTGGTTATATTTTTATTATTTTCTTCAAATGTATGAATTCACGGATAACATACATGTTGCTAATTTAAGAACAGAGTAGGACTCTATAGAATGGTGTTTATTCTCCAACATCATATTCAAAATATAAATTTGAAGAACTATGTTAGTGATGATTAAATATGTGAACTATCAAAATCGTTTTGAATGAAATTTAATCAAATTAACATTTTTAAAAACTGTCAGTTTTCGAGGCATGTTACGGAATGATAGGCTTGCAATTTATATCAACCATGCCTTGCAGTTCAGCCGCTGAAAATATGACTTGTTCTGGGTAAGTTGCTATCTTTGGTCTCCTGTTCTGCCTATTTTTATTCATGACTAAATCTATTGTTCTATTTAATTCATGAATCTATTGTCAATTTTAGCTATTCTTTCATTAACTTAGGTGCAAAAAATTTTTCCCCTGAAAATGTGCTTTTGGGTGAAGATGCCAATTTCTTCTAGAAGTTATGTCTGAAACAAATTTTCATCGATAAAAAATTATTGGAGAAATCTTATTTATGTTTTGCTGTATATCTGAGATTGTGGGCATGAATACGTCTCTGGGACACTTTTAACTCATTTAACAGTTTTGATTATTTCAAAGTGAGGTTATATTTATCTCAGAGCCAAGACCAAAAAGCTAAGTGACACCAGATCTTTAGATGTCGTTTGGTTTCAATTTCTTGAAACCTATGTTTCAAACCTATGTTTTCTCTTTCATATTCTCTTTTTACTACTTTTTTCTCTTTTCTCTTTTATACTTTTTCTCTCTTTCTCTTTCTTACTTTCCTCTTTCCTACCCACTTTTTCTTACTTTTTTTCCTCGGAATCCGTAAAAGCTATAACTTCCCAAATATAAATCACTTTTCAAAACCTAGGTTTTACCTCGGAATCTGTAAAACCTAGGTTTCAAACCTAACTCCCAAACGAACCCTTAATTTTATGACCGAATCAAAACAGTGAAGAAGGTGTGGCTAACTACAGTTGACCATGATGATGATTCCTCAACCAATCATTTGGAATTTTTTTGTTATGGTTGTGCTGTGTTTTGTTGGATGCCTAAATTCTCGTTGTTTGTCCGTCTGCCACAACCACATGCAAATATGATGCAATGAACGCATCGTATTTGGAATTTCTGATGGTTATAACTGTGACAGTGTTTGCAAGTGAGAGTTGGAATTTCTGAAGGCTATAACTCCAAGTTTACTGTGTGTGGTAGAGAGTGCATGTTTGGGAAGAACTTCTTCCTAACGGTAAATATAAGTCAAGATAAAACCACCTTGAAATCCGTAAAAACCATCTTGAAATTCGTAAATTCTTCTTGAATTCCGTAAATTCTTATCGAAATCTGTAAACTCATTTCTCCTATAAGATTCCCAAACAAACCCAAAGACATGAGATATACCACTAATTCACCCTTTTTACCTGTTATCTCCCTTCCATTGATCTCCAATTACAATTGATTAATTATCTATGCCTTCCAAGATAGATAATGATGTAACTAATTGGTTCATACCCCATAAGATTGTATTCAAATCCGAACATCATATGATAACATTGTTAGTGAACAATTGGTTAGTACCTATGTAAGCGTTCTCCGAGCCTAATGAGACTTGGGACTCAACTCACATAAACCTTCTTATACAAAAAAATTAAAATTCAACCGACAAAGCTAGATTTAATGAAAGGGGTTAGTTTTCGTATTGTGATGAATCAAAGTTGAAATCATTATTGAAAAATACAGCTATGTTTAATACAAAACAATCTTAATCGAGAATCTTAAAGCTCAAATTTCCGAGTGATTTCAATTTATTGTATATTTATTAAATCAAACTTTATCTTAGGTGAACCTTCCTACATCAATGCAAGTTAATTTTCATTTAGTAAGGGAGTAAATTGAGAGATGCAAATAAACATTAATGGCTTAAGAACGAGTGTCAGCTGTTTCAAAGCAACAGCGCCACCTTCATCACTATGAAACTCATGCAATCAGAGTTTCCCCAGACTGAGCCACTCCTTTTACGCCGTCATCATTTGACATTACACTCACCATTCGTATTTATCTTCCTAGCGTGTGAACAAAATGAAGTAAAAAGAGGGAGCTAGTTGATATACTCTATCTTCTTTTCATTTTAAAATAGTTTAAATTTAGTAATTCAATTTCAATGATCCCCACAATGACAATAAAATATCTCAGGTATTTTATTTATAATATTATTATAATTTTTAAAATAATTTACGTAACTTTGTATTCCTACACACAAACTGCATTTATATTTAGAAATTGGAAGTGTTATTCACATAATGTCATCCTGAGTTATCTTCTATCTTTAATGTAAGTCTCATTTTACTTTTCTTGATAACATTAAGGAAGTTAGATAAGTTGATATAATTAGAATGACTTATAAATTGATATATAATTTAATTATGCATATAAGTATTTCAATATATATAATCTAAAGTAGTATATTTAATTTCTTAAATCTTTTGATAAAAAATCAACTAGAAATTTTATATTAAGAATTAAGGAATTGAGTTAATATTTTAAGAAAGCGTTAATGTCAATTTTTATCAAAGAAGTTTTCACCGAGGAGCGTTCAGTACCAACAAGTTTTTTAATGCAATTTTAACCTAGTTTAAAAATGAAGCAAGTTTACCTCACTTTAACGGTCAACTATTTGTAGATGCCACGTAAGTTGTTCTAAACAATATAATGTGCAGTCATGTTCCCTATTTATAGAGCTCAAGCCCACAAATCGACAAAAGTGAATGACAAAACACTCACTTTACTGTCTCAATTTCTTTGTCTTGCTTTTTTTTTTTTTCCTTTTACCCTTCAACTCTCTCATTCTAATCACACGTTTGATCAAAAGTAATGGTCAAACTTAACATTATTCAACATCAAGGGTGATATTAACAGTCAGATCCGTCATAAGCTCCCTTTCTTTGTGGAGTGCTGTGAAAGCGGCGATATGGATTCTCCTCTCCGGCCGCCGTTGAACAAACTCTTCATGGAGCAACAGGATATTCCGTCGTTGGTGTTGGCGGACTCTGAATCTGTGGAACGGAGAAGAGTGCCATTGTAATACCTTCTTTAGTTTGCTTTACTTTATATTAGAGACTGATTATGAACCACTTTATGACCATCAAATACTTAGAATTAGACAACCAATGAAAATTTTAAACTTTGACCGAGTTACTGTTCACTTGGTAGTTCTAGATTTTTGGCCAATTTTAAAAATCATACCTTTTTATCCTAGAAAATTCGAAATTAAGTGGTTCAAGTCTCTAAATGAAGCTTATGAAGTCCTCTATAGGGGAAAATATCTCCTTAACCAATTTCTTGACCAATTAATACAGTTTTTTACATGAAGAAACACTGTTCATTTGGTCATTTTTTCATTTTCCAGTTTTTTCCCTCAACTTTGGAAAAAAATAACTTTTTATCTATATCAAAATTTACTAAACTTTAACTCATTTTAAAGCTTGAAATGTTTAGTATTTAACTGAAAAATTTCATATCATTTGGACTTCATTTGCTATTTTCACTGTCACCTCAAATTTGCTCTTTGATAAGGGCTTTGGACCTTTTTTGATTCTTTTGCATGCTTTCATTCTTCCCCTTTATGCATCTAATTAATTTGCATAATAATATATCATACTTGGTCTATTACATAGCACATTCATCATACTTTGTAGTGTAGGAGTTTAAAATACAATAATTCATAGTGCACATGATCAATTTCACTTGCCTTGCCATTCAAACTATAACCTTACCTTTACTCTTCCTTTGCTCTTGCTCTTGGACTTAGCCCTAAAAGATGTTATTAGGGGAGAATGAGATTCATGGAATCTCAATAGCAAATGTGTCTAACTAGCACATTAATATGCATAATCATTGTTGTGCAATAAATAAAAGTCATGAACTTAAGCATGCATTACTAACATTACATCTTTACTTTCATACTTTGCCAAGGCATATCATAATCATCAAACATCAAACAAGAATTGGCTAGCTTATACATCACTTAACATAACATTAGCATGGCAATTACACAAACAACATTAATGACAATGTAAATGTAAAAGTTAGATAATATGATACCTTATCGGCTTAACTTTTCTTAATCTTTAATAGTTTCCTTCTTGCAATTTGGAAGTTTCCTCTTGACTATTCAAACTCCAAGTCATAAACTATGCATTACAACACGTAAAAATCTCCCAAAACCTCTCTTGAACCTTATAGGCTATAAAACCCTTAACATTGCCAAAATCGATTCTAATGCTTCCAAAATCAAATTCTCACTTATACCCTACAGAATTTTTCCTTCTAAACTCAATGGAAGCATCAAAATCTCATTTCATCATCAATTTGCCTTGCAGGCAGAAATTACTCTATAAATTGGGAAAAATGTGATTTTTCAACTTCTAGCTTTACATACATGCATAATCTCATTCAAAAAACCATTTTCCCATGATTATTTCACTCAAAACATCACTTGTCTTGGAAAATGGAAAATTGGACAGCACTTTCCCTAGGGTTCTTGATTTGCCAAAATTCATACAAGCATCAAACAATGCAAAACTTACACCAAACAACTTCCTAGCATGCATAGAACACTTTCCTACCAATCTTGTCTTCTAAATCCCTCTCTTTCTCATTTTCTCTCACTCAAACCCTAACATTCGAGCAAAAAAACACAGCCAAAATCAAGAAACAAAACCGATTAAAATGAAGAAGAAGGTCCAAGGAGTAAGAATATGCAAAAGATTGCATCAAAACTCAACTTACCTTGGATTTCTTGATGATTTTTCTTCTCCTTCTTGGCTGTTCATGTCCATGGCAGTTCTCTCTCTTTTGCTCCAGTTTTTGCACAAAATATGGCTTCCAAAGAGGTGCAGAAATGCCTTTAATTAATTGCCAAAAAGATCCAATGGTTGAGATTTCATCTTGCATAATTCCTGTGATCTAAGGGCTACCATTTACCAAACACATAATCCCACTTTTTCTGCCCTCTTAATTGGCATTTATAGGATGCAAACAAGAGGCAAAAATCTGTTCTCATGTGCCAAGTTGTGGTAATGACATGTGTCCTTAATCCTGTACAACTTGGACTGACAAAGTAATTTTGTTCTGATAAATTCTGCCACTTGTTGGGGATATTTTACTTCTCTTTTTGGTCTCCAAATATGATCCTTACAAGTGGCATAACATAATTTATAACACTTTTACTTTTGGAATCTTTAAGTTTCCATAAAGTTACTTTATGCTTCCGAAAATGCGTTTAGGTGTTTTTCTGATTGCTAACCTGATTTGAGGTCACCAAAAATTCCCAAAATTCTTCCTGATACTCCCATACTTTTTCTTTCCTCAAATGACTTCCCGGAATGTCTTTAATTAATTTTTGAAGAAAATTCTAATTCAGGGGTTTTCTAGGCATTTTCCTTCCGATCAGGGAAATTGTTTCTCACTCTCTCTTAGAAACAATTTCATAAAATACTATAATTTTCAAGTTATTTTTCCTTACTTTGAGATTAGACATTTGAGGCCTTTAGATATTTTAAATAACCCTTTTTGGCTAATTATTTACTTAAATAGCCAAAAATTAAATGAGCAATAAAATTCCCCACAACAAGAACATAGGTCATTTTAACCTAAACTGAGACTCACTTGCTGATAAGTGAATTTTTCTCTATCAAAGGTGCCTTAAAATTTTTTTTTGATATTTTGGTTAAACTTTAACCAAAGTGCCATTGGACTTTTTCATAATAACCAAAATGCCCTTGATCTTTTCTCAAAATGACCATTTTGTCACTATCTTTTCAAAAATGACCATTACGTCCCTATCTTTTCAAAATTGACCATTATGTCCTTATCTTTTAAAAAATGACCATTTTTTGATCTCTTTTTACTTTTTGGCCCTTTTTTGATTTGTAACACTTTATTTAGCCTTCCTTTCTGATTATTGAAATTTATTCTAATATATACATACACACACATATATATAGAAAGACACATACTGTATTAATAAGAAATTATAAATATATACACAAACTGAACAATAAAATTATAACATAACATAATATAGCCTTAACTTGTTACCGGACTTTTTTGGTGTTCTTTAAAAATTAATTCGTTGGCTGTAATTTTAGTTGATTTTTAATCATATCAAGACACTATCAAATCAAAATGTAAGCACTTCTTTGCGTGGAGATTGCTCATCACATTGTGGGTCTAATTCCTTTATGGTGGGTGTGAGTGTGCCTGTACGTCCAAGACCTTCACGACGAGTTTTTGGCCTATGACACAGTGACCAGAAACACCACTGATGAAGAACAAGCCGTGCCTGTCAAATGTAAAGACGGTGTCGCCATTGTTGGAGAAGAACAGAGGATGCGACTCCTTGCATTTGTTGCAATCTTCTTCGTTCACCTCTATCACCGAATCTTCCTCATACTTGAAATCTAAATCAAACGCGAGATCAAAATTAAACCCAGAAAATTTATAGGACGATGAACTAAAATAGATTAGATCTGGATGGAAAATGAAAATAAAGAAGAAAGAAAATAGAGTTACGAAGGGTGTTGTGAACGAGAAATCTGTTATTGGAGGCCCAGTTGTCACTGCAAACAAACATGCCATGTTTGTTCACATCATAAAATTTGTTCTACCTTCGTCAAAAATTGGTGGTCAGTCTGAAGAAAAACAGCTTTGGAAACCATCTGCAATTCGTGATTACTCGCCTGGGGTTGGACGGAATGCAGCAAGAATCCATGTTACACCTAAAAATGATACTGCTAGGGCTGTGACTAGAATATTTGTTTCAGCCATTAGAGACTATCCTCCATTTATTGGACCTAATTCTCTGAGTCTGAGGATGGGAGATGTTTCCAAAGGCAAGCTCTTGGACAAGTGTTGGATTGTGGGTACGGAAGAAAGGAAGAGAACTTGATTGCCTCACACAAGGTGATGGGTCTAAAGCTGTGTTGAGGACTAAAGACTCTCTGAATCATTCCACCATGAAGGTTTGGAAAAGGAAAGAAGAAAATGCTGCTTCCAGAGGTATGGGTAGATTTGTAGTTTTAGGAAAAAATGTTCTTCATAACAATTGCAGTGGAAAATTTTCTGATGGCCATAGATCATATGGTGTAAATGTTCCACTTCTGAATCATGGTAATTTGAGCATTCACAACAATGACTCATATGTGACACGAAACA
>JANTPZ010064423.1:0-10373 GCA_025593235.1 Vachellia pachyceras | reverse complement strand
TGCTTGTAATTATTAGTTTCGATCGATCTTGGTGTGGGAAGACTGTTTAATTAGTGTATACTTGAGAACAGGCTGTCCTGTAAAGTGTCAAGATCCAGACCCCCCCCCCCAAGATCGTCAAAAGCTAGAGAGACATCGTTTAATTTGAATTCATCATCTCAGGTCAGAATGTCAAATGGGCAATCCCATCTTAATCTCTAGATTCAATCACTGAAGCATGCAATATAAATCATACTAATGGGTAATGCAACATATTACGTAATTCTTAACTGCATCTAGCATCCCAATTTTATCTGTAGTAACATCATACGCCATAAGTATCATGTTGGACATTGGTTACTGGAAATAAGGGTACACTGTTGGATGCTACTCCACCATAAATTATAATATAAATACATCATTAATTTATAGATAGGTGCATTTAATGATCATGTTTGGTCGATACGTGCATGGCCGATGAAATTAATTAAGGAATATATTAATAAAATGGTGCGATGGATCGATAAGGGAGAATGAAACGTTGGATATAATGGAATCACTTACCAGATATCAAGCGTTTGGAAGGTTCAATTTTGTTGATTATTCTCCCCTCTTAGCATTATATGGGCAAGCAGTACTAATCTCCTGATCGAGTAGAAGAATCAGTTTGACATTTCTTTATTCTTTGTGGCTGCAAAATCCAGCATCCCAAACCAGCTAGGATCAACTGATTAACATGTAAATATATAAAACGATGCTCTGTGGAAATATAAGCATCAAATATTGTTCAAATATCATTCTACCTTGTTCTTCATGAGCAGGAGCATCAAAATAAGAACCTGCTGAGTGAAGTCATGATCTGGACATTAATTTTCTGCAAAAGCCACTGCCTGACCGTAAGAAATTTATATATATATATATATCGCAATGAATACATGAAGCTGCTTGACCATCAAATAATTATTAGCACAACTCGGAAGAGAAACGGATTGATTGAAAGTCAGAAGATGCAGTGATGGGTTGAACTACTGTGCATACCCAGAACGAACAGGAGCTGGCGGATCGTCGGAGGAGGAGCTAGCGAGCTTGTTTCTGGGGATCGGAGGTGATCTGATTGTTGATTACGAAGGAAGATTCCTGTTTCTGGTGAAGTATCTTCAGAGGAGACGGTCTCCTAAATCAGAGAACCAAGAAGAGAGAGGTCGTCGTCAAACTTCACAAATGCCGTTTCATACACAGCTCCCAAAAATGGAAATTACAAATGTTCAGGGTACGAAACTGGTTTTTTTTTTTTTTTTACATTCTGAGTATGTATACTCTTCCAGTCAATTTCAACCGAATTTTTAATTTATGTAATTTATTTGTATTTGATAAAAGAAAGTGTATGTGTAAATTTACCAGGAGGCCGGAGGAGGATGTGCTTTCCATATTTCCTGGGTTTACTATTTCGCCCCAAGTAGACTTTGAGGGATTCAAATTCTTGCATCCACGTGCCTTTCACATGAACTCTGAACAACTGAAAAAACAAATACTTTTTCATACTTTTTTTAGTAAAAATATTTTAATTATTTTTATAATTTTATATCTTATAAATTTTTTTATTATTTTTAATTCAGATGTAAATGTCATGATGAGTACGCACGTTAGTTCAGCAAGTTGCCGGTCTCAATCTCCACGCCTTAGGATGTGTTTGGAAAGTGCGTTGGGAGAAATGAGTTTACAGATTTTGAGATATTTTGCGGATTTCAAGATGGTTTTATAGATTTCGAGATGGTTTTAATGAATTTCGAGATGATTTTTACAGATTTCGAGATAGTTTTATCTCGACTTACGTGTACCATTTGGGAAACGGTGTTTCCAGACAAACACTTAAAAATTCACGAGGCCCGAAAACAATAACAATCCTCTCAAAAGAAAATTATTAAAATACTGTTACTGTTATTTTAACTGCAGGATTAACTTCTTTGAATCAATACTTAAAAACTAGGGAAAATGAGCTACAGGTCACAAATAAGGGAATTAACCATTAAATGGTTCTAAGGATTCAAAAAACTATTAAGAGGTTCCAGGAGTAGCTGCTGAGGTTGTCATTAACAACCTCAGCAGCCTTCATTAACAACCTCAGCAGCTACTCCTGGGACCTCTTAATAGTTTTTTGAATCCTTGGGACCATTTGATGATTAATTCCCTTGCTTGGGACCTGTAGCTCATTTTCCCAAAACTATCTACCTGCATCATTTTTTTCAATGAATTGATATGTAATCTAAATACATACACAACTGTATATTTTTAAATAATATACTTACCTTCTTCAATCACCTTAATAAAAATCAGTTGACTCTTATATAAAGAATCGGGTGAAAGAAGTAAACATATTTGCAGGGCACTCCTAAACAAATATTAGATAGCTGTAAAGGAAGGGAGCAGCATTGATTGCAACGACTAAACAAATACGATATAATTGAATCGAAGAAATTAAAATATGGAAAGATTCCCAGTGTTGCCTGTCATGAACTTTGACTAATATATTAGATAGAGATAAGATACAGACAAAAGCACACAACAAGGAAAATATTTATCAATTGCGTACCCTTCTGCTATTACTGTTGAGCATTTATAGAAAATAATACAACCCTAGATTGTCCAGGATCTGTACACGTATATTGTCATCTGCTATTCTACAATACAATAAATACATATTACACAATATCACAGATTGGGCCTGGTCTGCTTTCCTTGCTTGGGCTTCTGGAAATGAGTCTTAACATCCCCCCTCAAGCTAGGCCCTGGAGAGATTACCAGGCCTAGTTTGCATCTAAAATTCAGAAACTTAAAGTAGGATAAAGCTTTAGTAAATAAGTCAGCAACCTGTTTTGAAGATGGTATATAATGGATTGTAAGCTTCTTATCTAAAACTCTATCTCGTAAGTAATGAACATCGAGCTCAATATACTTAGACCTCACATGAAACACTGGGTTTGAGGACAAAGCAGTAGCACTAATATTGTCACACCAAGCAACTGGTGGGTATTTGAGATGGAGTCCAATTTCACAGACCAGAGACTGAATCCATGCCAGCTCAGTAGCAAGGTTGGCCAAAGACCTGTATTCAGACTCAGCACTAGAACGAGAAACAACCTGTTGTTTCTTAGCAGACCATGATATTAAAGAATCACCGAGGAAAACACAGTATCCACCTACCGAGCGTCTGTCATCTGGGCATACAGCCCAATCCGCATCAGAAAAACCTTGTAAACTTAAATGGTTGTTGGTTCTAATGTGCAGAGATAGGTTGGTAGTGCCTTTTAGATAGCGTAAAATCCTCTTGACTGCTTGCCAGTGATCTTCAGTGGGGAAGCTGAGATATTGACTAAGTTTATTCACAGCAAACATAATGTCGGGCTGTGTATTGGTTAAATACTGTAAGGCACCAACCGCTTGCCTGTAGGTTGTAGGATCTTTTAATGGAGTACCAACATCTTTAGAGAAATACTTGTTCACCACCATAGGAGTTGGAACCGGATTTGAATTCAGCATTCCAAATCTGTCCAGCAAGTTAAATATATATCTTTCTTGCTTCAAAAACAACCCCGTACTGTTTATGAACACTTCAATACCTAGGAAGCTATGTAATAGTCCTAGATCTTTGAGAGCAAAATGAGCATTCAGCTGTTTGATAAAGGATTCCAGGACATTGCTCAAATTTCCAGTAACAATTATGTCATCTACATAAATCAGGACAAACACAATTAATGATTTTCTCCTGAGAAAAAACAGTGAAGTATCACACCTGGAATGAGAGAAACCCCAGCTAGTCAAGGTGTTCTTCAACTTGTCAAACCATGCTCGAGGGGCCTGTCGAAGTCCATAAATTGCCTTTTTTAAGAGACACACATGACTTGGATACTTGGAAGAGACAAAGCCTTCGGGTTGTCTCATCAGCACATATTCTTGAAGTTCTCCATTGAGAAAGGCATTATTCACATCTAATTGCCTTATTGCCCAATTGAAAGTTACAGCCACTGTTAAAACAAATATGAAAGTAGGAGCCTTCAGTACTAGGCTAAAGGTCTCATTGAAATCAATGCCAGGGCTTTGTTGAAAACCCTTAGCAACCAACCAGGCTTTATATTTGAACACAGATCTGTCAGCTATAGGTTTTAACTTGAAAACCCATCTACAATCAACTATTTTTCTCTGCCCAGTATAAGGAATTAATGTCCAAGTCTGGTTGTTTATTAAGGCATTATATTCATCTACCATTGCCTTTCTCCATTCTGATGAATGTAAAGCTTCCTTTACAGTAGTAGGTTCTCTAGGTAAAGAAACATTAGTTATAGCAACACCAATGTAGGGCAAGAGAGGTTTATGTATACCTGCCTTGCTCCTGGTAATCATGTGATGTTCATTAGGTACAGTCTGCTGTACATTTTGAGAGGACTCCAGCTCTGAAGAAGAATTGGAACGCTCAGACTCATGGGAATTATCGTTCTGAGCATGTACACTTGGAGACGTATCAGTGGGATTTCAGCTGAGGTATGAGTATTAGACACTGTAGAATTTGAAGAAACAGAACCAGAATTGTGTTGTCTAATGCTTGGACTTGCTGGAATGACACAGGAAGGAGGAACAACCACAGGTACAGGGGTCTTTAAAAACATGTCAGCACATACTATCTCCTCATCATGTGGTTTCTTTTTGTTGAGAAAGCCTGTAGAAAATGGAAAATCAGATTCATTAAATATTACATGTCTGGACAGATAGACTCTTCCCGTGGAGCTTAAGCACTTATACCCTTTGTAAGAATTGCTATACCCAACAAAAACACATTTAGTGGACCTGAATTGGAGTTTATGTTCATTGTAGGGTCTCAAGCAAGGGTAACATGCAGTGCCAAATGTTCTCAATCTATCATAGTCAGGGACTTTACCAAATAGCTTAAGATAAGGAGAACTCCCACCTAATACATCAGTAGGCAACCTGTTGATTAATTCTGAAGCAGTGTGAAAGGCCTCCCACCAGTAAGATAAAGGCATCTTAGCTTGAGCCAAAAGAGTAAGACCCATTTCAACAATGTGACGGTGCTTTCTTTCTACTCTACCATTTTGAGCAGAAGTATGGGGACAAGAATGCCTAAAAAGAATTCCTGAGTCATTCAAGAAACCACAGAAACTGCGAAACTCACCCCCAGTCACTTTGAAGAGCCTTTATCTTACAATCAAACTGATTTTCCACAAGTTTCTTAAACTGAACAAAGGTACTAAATGCCTCATCCTTTGTCTTTAAAGGATAGATCCATGAATATCTGCTATGGTCATCTAGGAACAGAATATAGTATTTAAAGCCATTCATAGATTGTAAGGGGGCAGGACCCCATAAATCAGTATGTATCAGGTCGAGTGGTTTTGAGGCAATGGAATTAGATGCTTTGAAAGGTAGAGAATGAGACTTGCCAAATTTGCATGACTCACAAAATGTAAAACCATTTCCATTACTGATTTTCCGGTTACAATCACTAATCACACGATTTAAAATTTTAATACTAGGATGACCAAGTCTGTTGTGCCATAGGACTCTACTAGATATGCCACTACTACTATCAACAGATTCAACTTCTTCCACTTCTTCTTCAGCAACACAGATTAACTTGTTATCTCTATTGCCTTTGCCACTGCAAACTCTATACATACCATCATCACTTGGCCTTCCGACCAATAAGGTCTCCCCTGTTCCCTGATCCTTCACAGAAACACTTTCAGAGTTAAATATCACATCAGCATTGTTATCTGAGGCTACTTTGTACACACTCAATAGACTTTTCTTTATCTCAGGAGTGTATAAAACCCTTTTTAATGTAATTTCCTTATCAGGAAGGTTTTGCACAGTAGATGAACCTACTTTTCTTACAGGTAATCTATAACCATCTCCCAGAATAACATTCATCTTACCATTAGTATCAGTAGCAGTCTCCAGCTTGCTCAGATCATTTGTTATGTGACTGGTTGCTCCACTGTCCATGTACCAAGCATCATCAGCAACGGTCTCAGGGGAAGCCCAGTAAGCATTGTCGAAATCAGATGAAGCAAGGTTAGCTCTCCTAAAGGAGCTTGAGTCTCGGTTTCTGGTTGAAGGAGGAATAAACGACCTGTCAAACTGATGAAAACAGTTTTCCACCGTATGACCGATCCTTGTGCAAAGCTGGCATGTGGGAATATTGTCGTTGCGACCAGCAGAAACAGATGACAGAGGACGAGCTCTTCCACGTCGCCCTCTATTTCTGCCTCCTCTCCATCTACCATTGTATCTAAAACCTGAGGCAGACCTTGATAACAGAAAACTTGCACTATCACTTTGAGCCAAATTAACGAGACTGTTGCTGGAAACAGAGAGGCTGGCAAACTGACTCAGTTGATCCAAGCGGCTTTCAAAGGTAAGCAAAGACGTTTGAAGCTCGATCCAAGTAAGAGCTTCAGCTTGCTGAGACAGCTGTACAACTACTGGATTATATTCTGCAGCAAGCCTAGCCAAAGCTTGTATAACTAGATCTGAGAGAGGAATGGGACTACCAGCTAAAACAAGCTGATCTGCAATACCTTTCAGTTTTGAAAGGTATTCTGCCATCTTCATCGCACCCTTCCTGGTGCGTTGAAGTTCCGACCTCAACATAAGGAGACGAAATTTGGTTTGGGCACCGGCGAGTTGCTTTGCCGCAGACCACAAACCAGCAGATGACGACACACCGGTCATCTCGGACGAAACCTCTAGTGTCATGGTGTTCAAAAGCCACCCGAACAGTAGCTGATCAGTAGATACCCAGTCTTCAAACGCAGGATTCAGCATCGTCGTGTTGTCGTTAACAATAAACTGAACAGGGCATGGTTTGAAGCCATTGACGAAGCCCTCTAGCTTGTACCCCTTGATCACCGGCAAAACGTGTGTGATCCAGACCAAATAGTTCGTCCGATCCAGCTTGACCGAGATGATTTGGGTGGGGAAATGATGTCTTTCCGAGAGCTTAGTAAGAAGGGACTCTGAGATGAGAGAGCTATTGGAAGAGGTTGAAGAGCTATGAGAGTGTTGGGAACCGACAGAGGTTGACATGGCGGCGAGGCAAGGAAGCTCTGATACCAAGATAAGATACAGACAAAAGCACACAGCAAGGAAAATATTTATCAATTACGTACCCTTCTGCTATTACTGTTGAGCATTTATAGAAAATAATACAACCCTAGATTGTCCAGGATCTGTACACATATATTGTCATCTGCTATTCTACAATACAATAAATACATATTACACAATATCACAGATTGGGCCTGGTCTGCTTTCCTTGCTTGGGCTTCTGGAAATGAGTCTTAACAGATAGAATCCTAATTTCTAGGTGCCTCTGGAGTTAGAATATTATGTAAAATGATAAATGATATTATTGTTTATTTATTATTCGTTGTATATAGGAATCTATAATACTCTTATCATATATATATATATATGGTATACTCTCATTGTAACCGTACAATCCTTAGTAATATCTAGGATTTCTATTCATCCCTTGAGCCATATTCGTCCGTCTCTTTTGTGTTCAGAAGCTTAATCAATACATGTCTAATTCTACTATTGAGCATCGGATAGCTGTGAAGAGAGTATTGAGATACTTAAAGGGAATGATATGAAACTAGGGATCCAGATGAAACCTTAAAGACCCTTGATCTAATTATCTATTTTGATGCAAATTAAGTTTCATGCCCCGATAGATGATAAATGGTCTTTATGAGGTTTCTGTGTATTTCTTGGAGACTATTGTTGTTTGGTCTTTTAAGAAACAAAGGGTTGTTTGTCGCTCTAACACAAAATTTGAGTATCATTCCGTATCCAACACAGGTGCTGAAATCTATTGGATCACCTTTCTATTGTCAGAACTTAGATTGAATTTGAAGAGAGTTCTTATTATTTAGTGTGATAATACCGGTGCCGCTACTATTGCTTCAAATCCAGACTGTCAGGCTACAACAAAACATATAGAAATTGATGCTCATTATATAAGAGACCAAGTCCTACAAAATAAACTTCTAGTACAATATATTCCAACACAAGTGCAGCTAGCTAGCAGATTGCTTTACGAAACCTTTGTCTCACTCTAGATTTTGTCATTTAAGAGATTAGCTTGGCATAACAAAACTTGCTTATGATATTATTGTTTATTTATTATTCATTGTATAGGAGTCTAGAATACTCTTATCATATACACATGGTATACTCTAGGGGTGTTAGGGACCCACGGGTACGAGCTACCCCGTACCCACGGGGTAACCTGTTTAGACCCGTACCAATGGGTACGAGTTTAAATGGGTGGACAACAAAGGTAACGGGTTACCCGTGTACCCCCCAAATCAATATGCATGTCCTAACTTGCTATTTACCGACTCAGAACTCAGAAGTTCATTTTCTTCTTCAGAGTCAGACATCGATAACCCAACTTTAAAATGGAAGCTTTGTTTTTCAATTTATCAAAATTTAGAGAAGAAAAATGACATGAACACTGGAAACAGCTCAAAAACTTAGCACTCATCATTATTTAAGCATGCAATCACAGCTCAGAGACAATTTCTTTAGAGAACAGGGGACTCGACTCGGACACTAGAACTCGGTGAGTGTAATACATGCAATGCAAGGCTTGATTTAGCTTGAGGAAGCACGGATTTGAACATGCATTCAGA
The DNA here is from genome assembly GCA_025593235.1 of Vachellia pachyceras. Taxonomy (NCBI): domain Eukaryota; kingdom Viridiplantae; phylum Streptophyta; class Magnoliopsida; order Fabales; family Fabaceae; genus Vachellia; species Vachellia pachyceras. Next base: position 1,680 of record JANTPZ010064423.1, on the reverse strand, counting down.
AAATTGATATGAGTCTTCACCTATTACCTCTGATTTCTCAACTTTTAAAAACTCAAATACTCCCAGGTCAAAAATCTAGAGTCAGACATGAAGAAGCAGCCTCACCTAGGTTGACAACAAAGAGAGGCTGGACGCATCGGTAATATGAAGCACTAAAGCAGATCAGGGTCTGGAGTCTAGACACAAGGGTGCGGCCATCAATGCGACGGAGAGACTTGGAGGCTGGAGCTGGAGTCCTCAGTCGAGTTGGGACTTGGAGGTGGAGTTGAGTCGGCAACAGAGAGATAGAGTGTGACGGAGACTAGTTAGGTAGTGAGAGGGAGGCAATATTGATGGTGACGGCTGGGCTGAGTCTGAGAGAGTGAGAGTCGAGTCTGAGAGTGAAGGGTGTGTCGTGTATGTGATTAGTCAAGTCTGAGTGTGTGAGGAGTGTTGTAACCTGTTGAGGTGTTGCAGAACAGACGTTAGACATAGACTAAGGCAGGGGTGCAGTAGTTAGTACTGGCAAAATGGGCTAGCCTACGGTCAGTAGGCTTTAGTTCAGCAGTAGCAGTACTGAGTGAGAGACGAGAGTGTGAAAGTGAGACTATGTCAGTGTCACTATGAGTTTGAGAGAGTCAGAGGACGACAGTTTTTGGCTTTTTTGAATTAGAAAAAAAATAAAAAAAATGAAATGAAAAACGGGCTAACCCGCTAGCCCGCGGGTTAGCCCGTATCAACCCGTGGCCCGTATAAGTCGGGCCTGTGCAGCTCGACTTTTTACGGGCTGTAAAATCACCAGCCCGAACCCGTGTCAGCCCACGGGTTGGCCGGCTGAACCCGTTTTCCCAGTGCTAGCAGTAGTCAAGTCTGAGTATGTGAGGAGTGTTGTGACCTGTTGAGGTGTTGCAGAACAAATGTCAGACGTAGACAAAGGCAGGGGCGCAGGGCAGGGGCAACTGACGTTGTTTGGATATATTGTTATACGGGCGGGGCACTGGCACCCCGTGGGTGAACCTGTGCCCCGCCCCGTTGAGCGACTACCCGCCCGTTACGGGTTCAAAACCGACGTGTTTAAACGGGCTCATTTTCCTGGGACGCGTGCGGGTACAGTTTGCTTGCTCAACCCTAGTATACTCTTATTGTAACCCTACAATCCTTGCTATTAATATATACTAAAGGTTATGGGATTCCTATATTCATCCCTTGAGCCATATTCATCAATTTCTTTTGTCTGTTGGTATTTAATATAAGAGCCAATTAACTTTTGTTGGAGAGATTAATGAAGCTAAATACATTAACTAAATTTTTTTATTTACATAATTAGTTTATATATCAGTTTATGTGTCAAATAAATTAGTTTAGATAAAAAAAAGATAAATATAAATACCTCTAAGTAATGTATTTAGCTTTTTTAACATCTCCAATAAAAATCAACTAAATTTTGGATTAAGGGCTAAAGCTAGCCCGTATAAGGATTAGTTTGTTGTTCTAAATGGTATATTAAATGCTTGTTTGCCATCATTTCCTGAAACCTAAGTTTTAACCCAAAACCTAGGCTTTGTTCAAGTATAATTTTTTTTCTGAAAAGCTATTTTGGTTACAAAACCTCAGTTTGAAACCTAGGTTTTCTCTTTCTTATTTTTTCCTCTTTCCTACTTTTTTCCTTTTTCCTTTTTTCTCTTTCCTACTTTTTTCCTT
>JANTPZ010064418.1:0-11758 GCA_025593235.1 Vachellia pachyceras | reverse complement strand
TGGTATTCCTCTCGATTCAGGTAGAATCAGAGGGAAGAATTGAGCAAATTGATGTAGTTAAAGAGTTTCCCGATGTATTCCCTGAAGAGTTGACTGGGCTACCTCAAGAACGAGAGGTTGAATTTGCAATTGATTTAGCACCTGGGACAAAACCGATTTCTAAGGCTCCTTATCGAATGTCAGCTTTAGAATTAGCTGGATTGAAGAAGCAGATTGAAGATTTGTTGGAGCACGGTTTCATCCGACCGAGTGTATGCCTGTGGGACAGACAGATGAAGGTCTAGGAGAAGGTAAAGGAGGGATTGAGCAACATATGGTACTGTCAGATTCAAACCAATAATGCAGCCTTTCAGGTGCCTCTTTCCTTTTTATATTTATTTATTTATGAATATATTATCCTGGAATTGTAGAGGCGCAGCCTCAAAAATTTTTCCTAATAGATTAAGAGATGCTATTAATGGAAGAAATGTGAAGATAGTGATCCTCATGGAGATGTGGGTCAATGGGAGAAAGGCTGATTTAATTATCAGAAAGTTAGGTTTTAATTCCTGGGCTAGATTGGAGGAAACTAGTTATGCAGGTGGAATTTGGATCCTTTGGAATACTGAAGACCTCTCCCTACATTATATAACTTCGTCAACTCAGGCTATCCATGTGAAGGTTTCTCCCTCTGATGGGAATCAAAGTTTCTGGCTCTAATGTATTTATGCAGAACCATGTTGTAATATGCGCAAAAACTTGTGGGCTGAACTTGTTGTTTTTAGACGATCAGTGGGGGACCTTGGTTAGTGATTGGTGACTTTAATGCTTATCTTTCCTCTATGGATAAAAAGGGAGGAGGTGATGCTAATATCCAATCGATGAGACAGTTTGGAGACTGTATTAACCAAACGGAGCTAATAGAGGTTTAGAGTGTTGGAAACAGAATCACCTAGGAGAGAGTCCTTCTGAAAGAAAGTATTGATTGGGCTTTCACAAACTGTGATTGGAATTCCAGGTTCCCATTTATGAAGGTTCATCACCTTCAAAAATTTGGATCTGATCATCGGCCCCTTCTGCTCACAAGCTCATCAAGGAGGAGTCACAAGGCTAAAAATAATTTTTTCCGGTGTTAAGCGGCTTGGTGCTTAGAAGAAGGGTTTGATGATATAGTAAAGAGCGCTTGGAGCAAAGAGAATTGGAGAGACCAGATTGAAGCCTTTACAAGGGAAGCTAGTGCTTGGGATAAAAACAGAATAGGGAATATCTCTTCAAAAAAAGGAAGAATCTTGCAAAGGATAAAGGGAGTGGAAAGGGTAAGAGGTACTAGGGATAATTAGCATCTTGTCCAAGTAGAAAAGGGCTTGTGGACGTAGTATAACAAAATCCTGGCCCAGGAAGAGTTAATTTGGTATCAGAAGTCAAGATGTAATCGGCTGAATTTAGGAGACAAAAATAGTAAATTCTTCCATATGTTTGCAGGGATTCGGAGAAGGAAAAACAGGATTAAAAGCCTCAAAAATGTGGATGGACAATGGATTCATGACCAACAGGAACTCAAATAGATGGTGGTTGAGTACTTTGAGAGCCTCTTTAGAAGTGAATTAACTTCTTCTACCTGCCTTACTACTCAATGTAGCTTCCCTGCTCTTAATTTATCAGATAAGGAGGTTTTAGCCAGGGAAGTGGATGAGAAATTAATTCTGCTGTGTTTGATTTAGGGGCTTTCAAAGCGCCAGGACCAAATGGGATCCAGGCTTTCTTCTATCAGAATTATTGGAATACCATAGGAACCTCTGTATGCAAAATGGTGAAAGGTGTGTTTGAGGAGCCCGAAAAGATCAAGGATTTAAATGATACGAATTTGATCTTGATTCCTAAAACAGAACAAGTGGAGACCATCAAAGACTTCCGGCCAATTTTGTCTATGCAATGTCAGCTATAAGGTCATAACGAAAGTTATTAGTCGAAGACTGAAACACATTATGGGGAAGATTGTTGACAAGCATCAATGCAGCTTTATTGCAGGCAGACAAAGAAGTGACAACATCATTATCACGCAGAAGATTATTCATTCAATGAAGATGAAACATGGGGACACTGGATGGCTGGCTATGAAAGTGGACCTTGAGAAAGCCTACGACTGTCTTGAATGGCCCTTCATCTTAGACACTCTTCGGATCCTAGGGATTGAAGAGCGCTTGTGTGAAGTTATTATGGCCTGCATCTTCTACTCTTCCTTCAATCATTGAATTGTCAAAAAATTGTTATTACCTTTATGACATAATGACATATAATATTTTTTTATTGCATATAACATATAAACATATAACATATAAGCGCTGGTATTTATCTATCATTTTCCCAATTTTAAAGGATTTTTGTTATTTTTACATCTTTACCCTCTTTTTTTTTGTGAGAACATCTTTACCCTCTTTGTTGTCACGTCACTCTATCTCATCCGACATTTTCATTTTTCTAAAGGTAAAAAAATAGTTAAAATACCCATTACATTTTACCAAAAATGTAAAAATACATGTTTGCTACCAAAATACACAAAAATATGTTAAATAAAAGCAAGAATAGCATCTTCGTTGAGTTCACCATTATTTTGACTAGAAAGCTGATGTAGCCATAGAATTGTTCAGACTGATTATTGAGGTGCAAAAATACTCAAGAGGATGATGCCTACTTGTTATAATCCTGCCAGAAAGTGGAGGAAAAGGGAGAAAAACATACCAATCAACTTTCTCTTTTCAAACACAGCTATCTTTCTGTTGAAACTAAGATCTTTGTGGTAATCACTACTAGAAAAATGCTATTTAGCGATGAAAAATCCGTCGTTAAATAGTTATTTTCCGTCGCTAATATTTTCTGTCGCTAAATGGAAATTTTCTGAAAGAAACTAACCATTTAGTGATGAATTTTTCCGTCGCTAAATGGCATTTTTCTGGTAGTGAATGTTGGTTATTAAATAAGGGCAGTTCTCTTAAGGATTTAAACCTTGATCTATTACATTTTAAGAAATTAATCCATTCCGTTAGGACGATCCATCGATCAACTCTTCGTTGTATTAGTTTGTGTAAATACATTTCGATTCCATTCTTCTTCAATTTGATGCGTTTGGGTCTGATTGCTTGTCCTTGTAACTTTGATTCACGGGTTTGTTGACCTTACAGATGATGTATTCAAGATGTAAGATAAAAAAAATAAGAAATGAGATTATAAAATTTTAATAATGACAAGATGTGGGATAAACAAATAAGAAAAATTAATTGAATGGCAAAACAAAAAGAAAATTAATTAAAAAATTTAATCCCATTTCAATATTTTTTTAAATCTTACTCAAAAGTTTTTGCTCTTACCTCATTTTACTGGCCTTTTTACCTACATACTATGAACAGTGAAAATTAACAAAATCCTTCCTGCTGAAAAGTATTTATCGCTTAAAATTGGGCACATGTCACCGGTTCAAGTAAATAATTAGATTAACTTATTTTAAATAGTTTTTTTTAATTTTAATAATTATGTGAAAAAAATTGTATCTTAATTTAAATAATAGTAATTATCAAAGTTATTTTGGTTTTGCAGTCACTGAAAAGGTGAGAAAAAGAAACTCTAGGCTATACCTTCAGTATTTATCTTTAGTCTATCAGTATCGTGTCAGATAAATTTATCATCTTTCTCTCTCTCTCCTGTCCCATCACTTTATCTCATCCACATTTTAACTGTTAAAATACCTATTACATTTTACCATAATGGAAAAAATACAAGGGAAAATACCTGAGAAGTACTTGAAGTCCTGAAACTTCATTTACTATTATGAACATAGAAAATGACATGTAAGTACTAAAAGTTGCGGGAACTAACACCACTTTGGTAGAGTGGAACCAGCGCCTTGGAAGTGGAAACATGGATGAAATTGGTTTTTCTGCTTATTTGGTGTGCAGGAACCGGGTTCCATGGAACTGCCAGTTCCATCAAATATGAGAACTGGCAGTTCCCGCCTAAGCCATGAGATTTGGGTTCCAGGGTTGGACCATTTTACCCTCAACACCACTGAGGACAGAGGACGGTAAGGATGATGGTAGACATTGAGGACGACGGTAGAAGGTGGTTCTTCACTTTTGACTTCGTCCCGCCGACCAAAGCTCCTGCGACGATGACGGCACTGACAGCGGCGAGTACGAAGGAGGATGAAGGACGCCGGAGACAATGCCTCTGTTCCTCTGCACGCCGAAGATAATGCCTCTGTTCCTCTGCACGCCGGAGACAATGCCTCTATTCCTCTGAACTGAACCGAACCGAACAGGACGAAGTGGGTTGCTTACCGATGAGGTTAGAACCGAACAAAGCTTTGGCCTGCTGCGCAAGAGCCCAGTTCTCAGGGATGAGATCGGAGGAGCCCATTTCGATTACACCGTGAATGGTTGGTATACAGATCGGAGTCTCCTTGGCTCTCTCAGTTACAAAATGGAAGGTCGTGGTCACCGTTGAGCCAGAGCAGAGAACCAGAAGTGAAGGCTTTACCATGGAGAGAAGCAGAGGAAGCAGATATGGCGTTCACGTCGAAGGACGAAGGATGACGAAGCGGATATGGCGTTCACGTCTCCAACTCTGTCGAGGGTGAGGGTGAGGAGGACAAAGAAGATCTGTCGAAGGCGTCTCTGTTAGTCTCCGTCGATGGATTTTTTTGCGTTAGGGCATTTTGGTAGTTTCACACTAGATATACATATTTTAATTAAAAATTATATTTCACTTCTTCCATCCTACCAAACAGGTTTTAAAACCCACTTCCAATTCCACTTCCACCTCCACTTCCAATTCCATCAAAATCACTTCCGCGTACCAAACGGGGCATAATATAGGTATGGATAGGGAATTTTAGGAAATTAATGAAAAGAGATAAAACTTCCTTTAAGGTATTAGAAATTGTCATTGTATTCCACGAAGTCATCAATATGGTGTAGAAAAATTGCCAATCAACTCAACGTAGTAATAGAAGCACCCTGAGTGGAAAAATTGTCAATAACATAAGAACACTTGTCATTACCTCTTTGAAAAGTTGTCAATACGCTAGAAAAGATTGTTATCCTCTACAAGTGAAAGGATATAGACACCCAAATGGAGATATTGTCAAAAGTATAAAATAAGTAGTTATTATATTTGACGGAGTTTTCAATACGCTTAGGGAAGTTGTCAATCAACTCAATGGAGCATTAGAGGCATTTGAGTAGAAAAGTTGTCAATCATAAAAGAACTTTTGTCAATCCTATTGCAAAAGTTGTTAATATAATAGAAAAATTGTTTTCCAAAACTTATACTACGAAAAGTTGTCAACCAACTCAATAGACCAACAAAGGCATCCGAGTGGAAAAGTTGTTAAAATCGTTATATCGCTTGTCATTCTCTTTGAAAAAGTTGTCAATAAACTACGAAATTTTATTTTCTAGAACTCAATGGAACAACATAAGCACTATAATAGAAAAGTGCTCAAAAGGATAAAATAAGTTGTCATTATGTTTGACGGAGTTGTCAATAAGTTGTGAAAAGGTGTTAATCAATTCAAATAAGCAACAAAGGCACTTAAGTAGAAAAGTTGTCAAAATCATTAGATCACTTGCCATTTTCTCTGAAAGAGTTATCAATAAGCTATAAGGAGGTATAATCTTAGTGTTTGCTTGTTAAAATTGTTGAAGGGCAATTCCGTCCTTTCGCTCAAATTTTGAAATCCCCATTTAGTGACGGCTATTAATCCATCCTTTGCTTTATTCACAGTAACAAATGATGTTTTGAATTTCAAAAGTATTTATAAGAGATTTTTTTTCAAATACATATATGCCACAAATATACACATAAATTTGTAAAATAAGAGCAAGAATACGCCCATAATTAAATTGACCATTAATTTTGACCAGAAAGCTGACGTGGCCATAGTAATGGCTCTGTTTGGCAAAGCTTTTCAGGAACCCAAAAGCACGTTCAACAGTATTTTTTTCGCAAAACGAGATAATCTTCTTCACATATTTGCCTCGGTTTGCGTAAAAGTACTTCTCCACCATTTTTTCAAATGAACCCAATGTTGCTGAGGTGCAAAAATATCCAAGAGAATGCCTATTTGTTATAATCCTAACTTGGAGAGGAGGGAAAGGAAGAAAAACATATCAGTGAACTTTTTTCTTCTTCCAAGCACACGTCTTCTTATATTGAAAGAAGATCTTTAAAATAATGTAGGCGATTTGAAACTTGATTTATTATAATTTGAGCATCGATCTCAACTGTTAGACTAAATCTTTATTGATATATTGACCCATTTTTTATTGTACGAGTTTGTATAAAAACGTGTTAATCCATTTCTTGTTCAATTGATGGTTTTGGGTTTAATTGTTTTTCCTTGTAACTTTGATTTATGATTTTGTTGATCTCATGGATGATGTGTTTTTTTTTTCACTCTAATGCTACTATAGCTGTGATTAAATTTAGTTGGTCATTATCCATATTAGCATTTTCGTTCAGCGTAACAATCAACATAACAGAGTTTAGCGGTGATTGTATTCTTGCTAACATTTTTACTTCTTCCCTCATTCCAAACACAAATTGACCATTAAACTGACTTTTGGAAAAAAAATTTGTGGGTTATAAATATCAAACAAACCTAATGTTAATTGTTTTTGTTTAAAAAAAAAAAATTTGAACAGAGAGGTAAAGCAGGTTAGCCCACCGCGGGATGGATTCAAATATCCGCTTCTATATGGGTTGGAATTTCTCCAACACAGCCCACCATATTTTTTTAATTTTTAAAATATTTTTATATTTTTTTACCCATAATGTTTTTTCAACTTTGATTTAAAATATCATTTTTTATTTTCTTCAATACCTGAAATAAATATTCTTTTTTATAAATTTAATTTATAAGAATACATCATAACTTGAACATAAAATATCTAATTTAAATTTTAAATCACACAACTTAAAAAATATGTAATATACTTTATAGTATTGAATTTAAACTAAATATAAATCAATTAAATAATTAATAAATATTTAATATTAATTAGGTTTACATTATGATATGAAGTTGTCAACACATTTTTTTTATAAATCACCTTTAAATTTAAAAAGGGGTTGATTGTTTAGCCTGCAAATGATCAAATTTACACAAGTCAACTTTTATACAACTCAAACCATCACGAGGTGACGGGTTGAACACCACTTGTTGCTAAACCCATATAGGCAACCTAGTTTTAAATAACAAAATGCAGAGAGGGAGGCACACCAATTCATGCATATAATAAAAAACCATATTATCGGCCCTTGGTTTGAACAACAAAAGGCAGAGAGAAGGAGAGAGACCCATCAATTCATGTATATATAATAGGGAAATTTACTGTTTGGTCTCACATAGCACACATATTTATCAAATGGTCCCAAATTTTACAATATTTAACCACCAGTCCCAAGGTACCAGTGGGGAATTCATTTATTAAGTGAAAAGGCAATTGTGCCCTTATAGAAAAAGGGAAAACAGCCTGCTTGAGTTCTTGATTCGCACAGGAAGCGGGAGACAGAGAATAGGGAAACAAATTGCGTTGGCGACGGCACACGAGACGGCAAGGACGAGTTCTTGTCTTTGGCGACGGTAAGCCAGAGTAAGAGGTGGCGAGGCGTGAACTGAAGTCACTGGCGAGGCGGCGACGCTCTCAGACGAGAGAAAGAGGATCCTAGAGGCGCGAGTTCTTGTCTTTTGCGACTGCAAACCAGTTCCTGTCTCAGACGGTTAGGTCCTCTCCTTCCGATTTCCTGTCTTCGGTGACGACAAACCAGGTTGCCGGCGATGACGCTCTCAGTCTCTCCGGTTATCTCTCTTATTTTGTTTTGCTTCTCTTTCAGTCAACTTGTTCTCTTCTCATTGCATTTTGGATTCTTGTTGAGCATTACTTAATTCATATGGTCTGCTTCTACTGTGTTCTATCTCTGTCCTTGCGATCTTCCAACTGCGAGATCCATTAAGTGGAATTGCTATAATCAGTAATGATTTTTGCTCATCCCAAAAAACCCCAAAAAGGCTCAAACCCACACCTCATCATCACACTCTTCCAGTCTTCCTCACCATCACACAGCTGTCGTTGCCTTGCTCTTGCTGTGCTGTTATGACTCCACTGACCACCGGCAGCTGACCCTCTTGCTGATCTCCAATATTTTCCAGGGATAGTTGCTTTACTCAGACTCATGCTATGTGATTGTTAAATCCTTGGTATTTGATCCTAGTTTATGAATTTACAAAAAGTTCAATGATTTTATTATCCTTGCATGAATTTCCTTGCCTTGAACTTGGTTGTAGTGTGATGCTCTTTTATTGTCAAGTAGAAGACCATTTGATGGGGAACTTCCATTAGTTTTCGATGGAATTACTATAAGTTATCGGTCACAAATTATTTTTTTCTCCTAAGATCTGGGTCATTTTCCTAACATTTCCTTTTCTCTGAGCGATGTATAATTGACATAGCAGTATCTTGCTTCTATAATACGCCTGACACTCTTGCCCGTAACTTATATGAAAGGAAAGAACTGACGTAACTTATATTAATGGTATATACTATTTAGTATTGCCCGTTTATGTTCTCTATGTTTTATCCTTCATTTTGGTGATTTCAAAAATTGGATTTTGAAGTTTAGGTTCTTACCCTGTATATTGAAGTGATAAAGCACAATGCAACATATACTCACTTTGAGTTCTTAAATTTTATCTATGTGATACTAGTAGCAATTAGCTTAAGAGTACGATTACTTTTTATCACAGGACCAAATTGAGATTGAGAAAAGTAAGTTGTGGTTCCAGGTATAGCAAAAGCAATTTGAACGTTGAGTTCAGACGGTACATGAAGGTCCAAGACAATAATATCTATAAGCCTAATCTTGTAAGCTCTCTCATCATGCTCTTTATGACCACCTGTTATTGCCTTGCTTATTCCAAATTATGAATTTAACATGCTACAAGATTTAGTAGTTTGCTTTGTCTAAACTATAATGTCAAAAGTCCAAGACAATATATGATGCTATTGATGTGTGTTGGGGGATTTTACTTGACTGGAACAAAACTCCTTTTAAGGGATTTTACTTAACTGGAACAAACCTTTCAAGTCATGTGTCTTTATTTTCCTTTCGAGTATCTAATTCCTCTAATGCTTTGAAGGAATTAGTAGAATTGAGTTGTTAACTAGTTTAGCAGTCGTTAATGGGACATTTTAGACCGTCGTTAAAATCCTTAATGTTGACCATCAAAGTTGACCAAGTTTTTCATTGAGGAATTGACGTTCAATGTTATGATTTTTAACGGTGGGATCCAAAATGGCCATTCGATAACTTCCTGGTGATAAGTGCGATTTCAAAAAAAGCTTTCGGGCTATTTTTGCCCATTTACCCTTACTGTTAACTTCAATACTTTTTTGGTAATTGTTTGTTGTAATTTCAGAGAAATTGCTTCTACAAGATTATTTGGACAGTACTGAGGGAGATGACGGCTACACAATGCCACATTATTCGGATGACGAGCTTCACCAATTGAAGATTGACGTTTTATGGTGGCTAGTCACTAACCCAAAGAACATACATAGGCAAAAGGCATGTCTATACTAGAGGGGTACTAGAAGAATACAAAACTGTGATAGAATGAATCTTAGGTTTATTGTACTAGACAAGGAGCTTCATTGACAATTCTTGTTTATCAACTTCATTGACAATTCTGTGTACAAAAAATTATGTGATTCCATATTTAATCAATGGTTATGAGTATTATGTGCAATTATGCTATGTCCATTGCATTGTGATTTATAAGTGTATAATGTCCAGGTTATGAGTTATTGCTACTAATGACAACAGAATGGTGTTGGCAACATAAGGTCATGCTATGAACAACACCATGCGCTGGTGTTGGCAACATGTGCTCCTTATATCGACACCATGCAATGGTGTTGACAACACCATGCGCTGGTGTTGACAACACCATGCTCTGGTGTTGACAGCACCGGTGTTGACAACACCATGTGCTAATGTTGACAACATAAGGTCCTGTTATTGACAACATCATGTGCTGGTGTTGACAACATGAGGTCTTTATATTGAAAAAACCATGCGCTGTTAATGACAACACCACACGCTGATAATGACAACACCAAGCGCTGATGTTGACAACATGAGGCGCTGGTTATTGACAACATCATGTGCTGCTATTAACAACACAATGTGCTGGTGTTGACAACACCATGTTCTTATATTGACAACAGCATGCGCTGCTAATGACAAAACCACGTGCATACCAGTGAAAATAATGACAATGACCCAAGTATAATATGATCACATCATATACAATTTTTACATAGGTTGCTGTATACAAATGCAAAAATAATTAACATAAACATTGTAACTTGGATAAATGATAGTTGGATATGAGACCAAATAACTTGGATAAACCCGTTTGTCTTGAAACTGAGATTCAATCATTGCACCAGCCTCATTGCACCTTTCACTTGTCATTTTTTGTATACTCAAAAATTCAGTATCTTACCGCTCTCTCATGGAGTACGCATTTAAGTACCATGGACATCCTTTAACCTTGCACTTCACATTAATCTTTTACATATTGTTCTTAACATACTTGTATGCGAAATTGTCCCTCCCCAATTATAAGATCTTTCCATTTTGTAGAGCTCATTTTAGTCCTCCTTATTGGCACCATTCTCATCTACATATACATGCCCACTTTTCCATTGAATTTAATTAAATGTTCAACTCCTTCATCATCTACAATGTCCACGAATGTGTTTGTATCAAATGTCAAAGTGAACTTCATCACAACATTATTGCTGTCTTTTTCCCATACATTAACAACTTGTTACTTTATTTCCTTAGGACATTCAGTTGTTATTGACAATCTTACCAGCTATATTAACAACTGTCACTACCCGCATTAACAACTCCTTCTCACCTTCGGCCACCATCCCTTCTCACCACTGCTTCTCCACCTGTGTCTGCATTCCATCATCATTCTTAATCAGAAATAAAGCATGAACAACACAAAAATAGAGCACATATGCTACCATTCCCCAACACTTCTCAACAATATCCATACTTTATACTTTGCATTTCACTAGGTCACCCTTCAAACACCATATATATAAAGAAATCCAATAGATAATCATATTAATACCCACACACTCAGCCCAAACCTCTACTAAAACTGACCAACTATCAATCTACAATAAAACCAACCCAGCAGTCATTGACAACCTAGGCAGCCATATTGACAACTGTCGCGCCCTTTATTGACACCTCATATGCTACATTTTACCATTCCGTCCCAACTCTTCACAAACCTCCATTTTCACCTCCATCTTCCTTATATCACCATTTTTTCCAATGAACGAGAAACCGGACCGGACCGGCCGAGTGAGACCTGTAACCGGCGACTCGGCCGGTAATCCGGTCCGATCTGATGGCTAACCCCGGGTTAGTTCAACCCGGGGTCAAAGAGAGGGAGGGAGGGAGGCGTCGCGGAGAGTTGAGAGAGCAAACACGTGAGGGAGATGCTTTTTTTGGATCTTAGCAGTGCCGTCGGGAGGTCGGAGAGGGAGATGGGAGGAAGAAAGTGCCTGCTTCTCGTTCGCTCAGCTTCTTCTCGCGGTGCGTGTTGAGGTTGAAGGACAGAGCAGCGTCTGGTGGTGCTGAGGCGACGACGGAGATGGCATGTGGCCTGGTGGTCTCTGCGTCGTCCAGGGGTCAA